>NQII01000739.1:0-25000 GCA_002778355.1 Clitarchus hookeri
TTTGGGCAGCTCTTAACAGCGATGTCTTGAGATTCGATGAGGGTGAAATGAGGTGATAAAGGAGCAGCACCGGAATGCAAGGGTAGGGGAAACGGGATATCCCCGAGGAAACCCGCCGATCAGCGGCAAAGTCCGACACGGTTCCCACTTGCGAAAATCCGGGAGCGACCCGGCCGGGTGTTGAACCTACTTCGCCTTGGTGGGAGGCGAGCAGTCTAACCGCTCACCCACCGCGGCCCCGCACCGGGTTTGATTCCCAGCGGTGTCGCTCCCCATATTCTCGCATGTGGGAAGCTAGTCGGCGGGTTTTCTCGGGGATCTCCTGTTTCCCCGGCCCTTGCATTCCGGCGCTGCTCCATACTCTCCTCGCTTCACCCTCATCGGCTCCCAAGACCTCGATGTTAAGAGCCACCCACAACTCTTCTCTCATTTACAGGTTGATTTCAGAAGTCCTCAATTTACCGTTAACAGTCTACAGTAATATTATTTTAATACAAAGGCATGGTACCTTCTAAAACGCGAAAAGGTATGGTCTCTTGCTTTTGTCTGCATGAGAAACTGTTTTCCTAACAATGAAACAGTCAGAAATCTGTACCTTTGGCACTGAATCTCCATCATACGCAGGTAAGCGGTGGAAAATTACCAACACTGTAATTTTTTTTTGTATTTTTATTAACAATTATTTGAAAAGAGATTGTCAAGATTATATGTGTAACACAACAAGGAAAAATAAGGAACATTTCACAGCGCTTTATTGTGGAATGTGAAAAGCTGATGTTGAATTTCAACAAGCAAGTATTGTTAACTTAATGTGTTTTATAAACATAAAGATACCAAATCAGTACAACGTAAAGACACAATATTAATTTGTAGTGTACACGAGAAAATATTTCGTAACACGTTTCCATTGCATTTTTTCAGACGTACAGAATACTTTTACCGTTAGGCCCTAAAACAAATTACGATAGGTAAACGACCATACTGCAGTGTGTGTTTTGGAAATATCTTGTCATGAAATCTCGCAAAACTTAACTGTCTCTAGCCGTACCGTAATGCGAAACGGAAATATGTATTAATATAGGTGAATTGTTTTCAGCAGGCAATTATAGAGGCGATATTTGAATAACAGTCAGAAAACGACTTAAGGTGGTCGCACACCACGAGATATTTTGCGTTTGAGGCTCAGAAGCGCGGGAGCGATAAGGGCTATACTGATACGCACATCAAGTGCAATATCGCCTCTACGTGCAAGGCTGTGAACTGACGTGCACTGCGATACCTTTCCAAGGTGGTTTTATCCTTGCCATACTGTGTTTCTGTTTTTTCATACGAGGCGGAAAAAGAATAAATAATAATTTTATCTTTATTACGGCTACACGTGTAACAAAATCAACANTCTGTGTTTAATTTTATCTCTTTGTGAATTACTTTTAATATTTAATAATAAAAATTAAAAGTTATCATTATACGGTACTAGTCTACAGAATTCCTAAAACCAGAATGAACTGCAACAGCCTCTGTTTTTTCATACGAGGCGGAAAAAGAATAAATAATAATTTTATCTTTATTACGGCTACACGTGTAACAAAATCAACAGAGGCAGAACATTCTGGACCTTAAAAATATATTTTCATACATGTCCGACGCCGAGAAAAAGGTTTTGCTGAATCAAACAATGCTTGTTTGAATCAACCAAATTAATTATTTTGTACAGGGGCAATGAAATATTTTATTATTGAAACCAAAATATTTCGTTGTTCTTATTTGGTTGGCCCGAGCTCAGACTTGGTTGATGCGACTATAGAATGGCTTGGCTCTACATGAATAGAACAGTTTCGGTACACATAAGACAGTCGGGAGCCGGATCGAGAATCGAACCCAGATCATCTGAGTCGGAGCGGTACGCCTTTTCAATCTCAGCTAAAGTGAGGTAGATGGAATATATTTTAATACTTACAATCAAACACTGGAGAACGTGTGCGAACAAATATTTCAAGTCTTACAGCTTTAATTTTTAGTTTCCAGTTGAACTTGTTTTAATAGAATGTTTACGCCATTATTAAACATCAATATATGCACCAACAAGCACTTACTATCCCAATTGCCACAGACAATGAGAACAAAAACTCGAGCTGTATTTTCGAACGAAGGTAAACAAATGAGTGGCCAAACAAATATACACAGTTGATTCAACAAAATATTATTGTCGACAGCCTGATTTCTTTTGGCCAAACACAAAGGTTTTGTTTATGCAAACGTGGAAGTGTAAGTTAGATGAAAAAAATTAGTTTTATTACTTTTCAAGTTTACTCAACAAAATCTTTTTGGGGTAACTAAATATATTTTTTAACCTATAGAAAAAATATTTTGTTGGCTGTTCTCTGAGTGTTTGCCCTGGCAGCCCTCGTTTTCAAGTATTTGATCTGAGAAGTAAGCTACGCTAAAACAAAATTATAACCAAGATGGAAGGATTACTACTCCCATAAGGAAAATGCCTGGAGTTTTTTTTTTTGTTTTTTTTTTTCGCGTTTGAGGCCGAGAAGCACGGAAGCGATAAGGGCGACAATGGTACGCGCATTAAGTGCGCCATCGCCACTAAGCGCAAGGCTGTGAACTAGCGTGCAGTGTTCTCATGAATGAGTGGAGAGATTTCGGCTGCTCTTAAAATCCGGGTCTTGAGAGCCGTTGAGGGAGAAGCGAGAGGGGTATGGAGAAGCGCCGGAATGCAAGGGTGGGGAAACAGGAGAGCACCGAGAAAACCCGCTCACTAGCGGCATCGTTTGACACGATTTCTACATGCAAAAATCCGGGAGCGACCCCGCCGGAAATTGAACCCGGTTCGCCTGGGTGGCAGGCGAGCAAACTAACCACTACACCACCGTGGCCCCCAGTGTTCTCGTCG
Organism: Clitarchus hookeri; assembly: GCA_002778355.1. Taxonomy (NCBI): domain Eukaryota; kingdom Metazoa; phylum Arthropoda; class Insecta; order Phasmatodea; family Phasmatidae; genus Clitarchus; species Clitarchus hookeri. Next base: position 2,903 of record NQII01000739.1, read on the forward strand.
TGTTACTTGTACCTATGCGACTTTCAGCGGTGACGCTATCATTTTACTGGTGGAAAGTCTATGACAAAGTTCAATAAAGGGCCAGTATGTATTTTTTTACGTATCTAAAGCCCATATTTTGAAAAGCACACTGGAACGCGGCTGAAACACACTGGAACGCGGCTGAAACACACTGGAACGCGGCTGAAACACACTGGAACGCGGCTAAAACACACTGGAACGCGGCTAAAACACACTGGAACGCGGCTGAAACACACTGGAACGCGGCTGAAACACACTGGAACGCGGCTGAAACACACTGGAACGCAGCTAAAACACACTGGAACGCGGCTAAAACACACTGGAACGCGGCTGAAACACACTGGAACGCGGCTGAAACACACTGGAACGCGGCTCAAGCGCCAGGTAGGCGAAAGCCTTAATGTTTGCACGTAGCGGAAAGGAAATGTGGGCAGTGCTGCCAACAGAACTCAGTCGAGCATGAGCCAACTTCACTGCCATGTATCCCTGGATGGCGTCCCCAGGCAGACCAAGCACGGGGCTCCATCGATCATTAACTGGCGTCCCAGTGCGAGACACTTCTGTCTCGCTGCCTTCCTGCCTCGTTAAAGGTCACGGGTTCAAATCCCGGCCGGTCTGGGTCGGTATATCTTCAGCGGATAAAAATTATCTTTCCGAATTCAAGAAAATGTCTTCTCGTTTACATAGGCTGCTCACCTCCAACTGTTTACTTTTTAAAGCCCTGCTTATGATCTACTCGTTTGCACATAGTGTATTCTTCCGCCGTATATAAAATTAACACTACATGGGCCTGATCACTTTAGTTATGCTTCGGTCAAGTGAAACTGCGAAATTATTATAAAAGTAAATATTTATTTAATTTGCTAATTCTTACATTTGTGTGCGTTGAAAAAAAAAACATATTTCAAAAGAAATATAACTTTAGTATTGACATATATTTATCTGACACTTCTCATTCAACTTTAAGACATGGAACTACTTTACCTCCGTCGTTGCCAACTTTACAGGAAGTTGGCCAGTCAGTGTACCAGTAAAAAAATATATATAGGGATAGGATCAGTGACCTTTTTCAAAGGTTGATTTCAAAGGTGCTTAATTAACCGTAAGACTGTATGTACCTACACCCTTAGCTTCTGCACACACTCATATATAGAGAGACTAAAATTCCAAGCTATAATACGACCCCTAGCTACATTTTGCATACCTATACATAGGACCACCAGTTTCCCCCAAAAAAAAATTCAGCCGCAGGCTACACGTCAATATCTTATGTGTACACCTTCAATTTCTCTTAAATCATTGGCCACGTGCCTTTGTGAGAAAACAGTTTCTTACCTGACTGAGCCAATCGTATTTGGGTCATCCGACTCTAAAAGTCCGTGATTTGCGGTCAGTTACTTAAAGAGGGTAGTAGCCCTTCCAATTCAGATTTAGTTTTTCATATCAAATATTTGAAAACGAAGAGACTTAGTGCATAGGGCATATCTGAACATATATTTTTTGAGTCCACGATATTTTGCCCATGTTGATTTTGTAACATCTACACGCGTAATAAAGATTAAATAATTATTTATTCTTGTTCAGTCTCACATGATAAAATACAGACTTAAATCAGCCAATTCTNCGTAATAAAGATTAAATAATTATTTATTCTTGTTCAGTCTCACATGATAAAATACAGACTTAAATCAGCCAATTCTGGTTTCAGGAATGATGTATGTAATAATGTGGTTTGAATTTTAATGAAGGATACCATCACCATTAATATTGGCGAGTTCACACTAAACACTGAAATTATTAATGTTAAAATATTACGGCAGCCATATTAAGACACGTTCAATTAAATTTCCACCAAACAGAACATTTTCTCATGGTTACACACCTNATATTACGGCAGCCATATTAAGACACGTTCAATTAAATTTCCACCAAACAGAACATTTTCTCATGGTTACACACCACTCTAACTGAATGCAAACTAAAAGAAATCTTAACAAAAAAAATACGTTCCCGTAATTAATTATAATTGANCTCTAACTGAATGCAAACTAAAAGAAATCTTAACAAAAAAAATACGTTCCCGTAATTAATTATAATTGCTTCCAACACATTAATATTGAAGATATTATTTTTAATTGTATGCAACTGATCGTACTTCGGCTGTGATTGTACAAATAATACTGCTACTAGATGTAGATTTTAACTTATTTTAACGAATACAAAACAGTTCATTAATTTCTATAATCTTAACATAGTACATTTAACAATAATAATGATCGTCTTGATTTTTGTAACGAAGTTAAAACATTATGACCTTGTCTTACACATAGCCACCTTGTTTTAAAAACATATTTCAATTAAAACAGTGTTTAAAATTTAAAAAATTAAAATCTTAACATTATACTACAATAATTTCTCCCTCACCATGTATGTCAATATGGAGACTTGACTTTACCAATAACAAGCTTACTTCACAGCAGCCAATCTAAGCGTGGCACAGAAGTAAAATCGTTGTGATGTATTTTTAGTAGCAGTAAAATTTGAAAACGAAATGACTGCGATCGGAACAAGTTGGCGTGAGTGAAGTGAGTGAAATCGAGGTGAATATGGAGCAGCGCCGGAATGCAAGGGCGGGGGAAACGGGAGATCCCCGAGATAACCCGCCAACCAGCGGCACCGTCCGACACGATTCCCACATGCGAAAATCCGGGAGCGACCCCATCGGGAATCCAACATGGATCACCTTGGTGGGAGGCGAACTGTCTAACCACCACACCACCGCGGCCCCAACAAGTTGGAGTCATTTTAATAGTGTACAGAGTTGAACATGTTTGTAGGGAAGTAGCTCTGTGCGACCGTGTTATCGCAACTTAAGAGGGCGTAATTAAGCAAGCAAAATATCGTTTTAAACGATAGCTGCAGATTAACCCGTTCAGTCAGTGTGTTCACGACCGTAGACATGTTGCACATGAATGATATTTATGAGAAGTGCTGTACACAGCAAGGCACCAGTTATCAGTCCTCCTTGTGGCTAATACGATATGTGAAGTTTTCTACGCCTCTTTGACATGAGTGGTTAATGCCAGTATCAACGAGCTAGTACCACGTTGTTCACTGGCCGCAAGAGAAGAGCTGAACAAGAGTACAGCAAGTACCAACAAAATTACGTGATTGCAACACTTGAAATCAAAAATAAATTGGCGACCGAACTGATTAAATAAATATTCATCCCTGACTAAATTCTGTAATGTAAAAATAACACGTGTTTTGCATGTGTCTTGTACAACGATAAGCATCGTCTCCTGTAACTTTTTTGCATGGCGTGGAGAGTTTTAAACAAATGAGAAAAAAATTATTTACAGGAAATTTTAACTTAATGGAGAAAATTATCTTATTGCTACGAGGCGCAGTGGTTGACCTTAGGACTCGCATTCTGGAGGACCTGAGTTCGTGTTTCGTTACGGTCATCCTGTTTTCTGTTTTCCATGGTTTCCCGAGATCACTCTAGACGAATTATACGATGGTTTATTACTACAGGCCATGGCCTATTCCTTCCCCGTTCCTCCTCTGAGCAACGGGATCCGTGTCTAATGACCTCGCTGGATTCCTTCCCCGGTCCTCCTCTGTGCAACTGGCTCCGTCTCTTATGACCTCGCTGTGGACGAGAAGGTAAGACCTGTGAACTGTTCAAGGATATTTAAGCACTTTTGAAATCGACCTGCATATATTTTAACGGGCGCACTGGCTGTCAAGCTTCCAGTAAAATTGGTAACGACGGAGCGAAAGTAGTCCCATGTCTTAAAGTTGAACTAAAAGTGCTAGATAAACATTTGTGATTACTGGAATTATTTCTTTTGCTTTGTTTTTTAATGTTTATAAGTTTAAGAATCAGTAAATTTGCAAACTGTTTACTTTACTAATAATTTCAAAGCTTTACTTGGATGACACATGAATTCAGTGCTAAACACTTGGCAACGGCAATTTTTCATATGNCTAATAATTTCAAAGCTTTACTTGGATGACACATGAATTCAGTGCTAAACACTTGGCAACGGCAATTTTTCATATGGTAAAAGAACACACAGTGTGCAAACAAGTAGATCTCATGTAGGGCTTTCCAAGTGATGTTTAATCAACCGTGAAAAGCGTATATCTACCTAGTATTTATTATTACTGCGAGCGTGTGGAATAATGTTTAACCCACGAAATATGCCCGGAAATGCACGCACTCGTCCTTCAGCGAGATGAAAGTAGTGGCGAAACGCCTGCCACAAGGCAACCACTAACACGTGAAAGCTGTGTGTTTTGCATATCCTACAGGCGGTACAGTAGTGACGAACGTCTCGTGAACACGCGTGGTTGTGCTGCAGGAGTAGGATACTGCAGACAGGTGCAGTTAAAGCCCACTTTTACCTGGCGCTTTAACTACGTTGCAGAGTGTTTGAAATACACGTTCTTAACAGGGACTACCAAATGTACGTCCAATGTGCTGATCTATGAGAAGAAAAAAAAACTCAGAAGAGAGACGTTGAGTGCTTTCAAGTCTTCCCGCGCACTAGAAGCACCACTTCAGCGCACTTAAACATAAACAAAAAGAGATTTCTCAACGTACTGTATCTCAAAATGTACGCGGCAGATACATACAAAAATACTCAAGGGCGCTTCATTAAACCTTGCGACACGCTTGCCATCTGTGGAATGACTGAATCACGGGCGAAAGTCCCGTAGGTACACGCGGCAAGACGAGAACACCGCACGTCAGTTCTGAGCCTTGTGCTTAGTGGCGATGGCGCACTTGATGCGCGTGGCAACATCGCCCTTGCCGCTCCAGGCAGGCGGGAGCCTTAAAACTGCTTCACACAGCCCACGTGTGAGCCACGTGTTGTGTAGTGTGCACTGCATTTGCGTAGGTTGTAAAAGGGCGTTACTTATGTTCCGAACATTCAAACAAATTGTAATACACGACGCAATCAACGAACTTCCAGACGCTAAAGCATATGCACATCACTCTGCCGTGAGTGGAGAGATGGAGGCGGCTCTTAACATCGAGGTCCTGAGAGCCGCTGAGGGCGAAACGAGGTGAGTGCAGAGCTGCGCCGGAATGAAATGCCGGGGGAAATGGGAGATCCCCGAGAAAACCCACCAAGCAGTGACATCGCCCGACACGATTCCCTCATGGGAAAATCCGGGGGCGACCCCGCTGGGAATCGAACCCGTTTCGCCTTGGTGGGAGGCGACTACATACCGAGGCACCGCATCAAGCAGGAGTTTGATACATTCAGACAGGTTTTTAAGGCCCGACGGCCAGCACACCATCCATTCTCCCGCACTGCAACTGTACACTTTCCTTATTTTCTTCCGTCTTCACTGTGGTACTGCAGTCGGCATTTGNTCCATTCTCCCGCACTGCAACTGTACACTTTCCTTATTTTCTTCCGTCTTCACTGTGGTACTGCAGTCGGCATTTTCGTTTAAGTTCAATGCATTTACGGAGAGTGATTTTTCTTATAATATTGAAACTTCGGATGTCCACGAGTAACTGAGTACTTTTGAAAACCCTGTTTAAGATCAACTTGCAGTCACATTGTGTATTATTCCGCCATATTTACAATTAACACTGCCAAGGACCTGATCACTTTATTCATGCGTCGGTCGAGAAAAACTTTGAAATTATCAGAAAAGTTAAAATTTTACAAATTTATTTATTTTTACACTAGCGTGGAAAAAACAGAAAGCAAAAGAAATAATTTCAGTATCAACAAATGTTTACCAAACGCATTTAATTCGACGTTATAGCGTGGAACTACTTTCCACCCGTCGTTACTGACCTCGCAAGGCACTTGCCGGTCTGTGTGTCCGTCAAGATGGTTGCAGGGAGCATCAATGACATTTCTTAAAGGTTGATTTCAAAAGTTCCCAATTATCCTGTACACACAAACATGCTGAGCAAACCACGAACCAGACATGTAGTTATTGTGATGTGTAAGTGATGTTGTTCAAACAATATTCAATGAGAAACAAAACAGAGTTTCAACGACCAACAAAAGGCACAGTTTCAAAAGGCTGAAACCTATTACGTGCTGAAATGACCGTCTATATCCGGCTGCAGCCGTTCTGAAGAATGGTTTGTCGGGCGGGACAAATTTAACAGCACAAGTCTTTGCGGCAGGCTTCAAACTAGAACCACTGATGATTTGACAAAAGCAAAATAAAAGAATATCTAGAGCGGTAACCATTTTGGTTGTATTCGTTAAGAGAAGTCCACGGCTGCGCGTCCAAAGTCAAGGAGCGAGGGAGCAATACGGACGACACTCACACGCACTCCTAGTGCCTCGTCGCCCCTACGCACAATGCGTGCAGTGTTGCCGTCGTGGTCCTGTACTGTGCAAGTTACATCTGCAACACTGGCACACTGTTACACGCGATGGAAGCCCACATATTAAACTACGCTCCTATGTTTGTACTTTTCTCTTGCCGATAAAGGAAACTGGATAGGCAAGCTTTAAAAATGCTATATTAAACCATTTTCACGATTTTTTCTCTTCCTGAATATACGTAATTATCTACGCCTCTATGTTTTTACTTTTATGATATTGCTTTTTATCTTATCTGGCAAAAAGTAGTATTTCTAGAACATTTATTTACCGAGATACGCGAATACGTGCAAATAACGATTTCACAGAAAATGTCGCCGGTGGCTCCTCTTCTTTCTTTCGAACAGCGAAGTCATGTGTTCGATTCCATCAAGGTTGATTTTTAAATTCTAAGTTACGTTAATGTACACGCTAACATGGTTCTTCGTAGAGAATTCGAATTACACTTTTTCCATAGTAATGACCAAGTACTACTCTGCTTGTACTTTATGAAAAATCTTGTTGGGAATATGAGGTTAAAGATAACTCGCCGTATTACATCACCCTTTTTGGAATTCTTTAATACAGCCGTAGACGTTATTTATGCACTGGAATGTAAATTCTTTTTTGTATTAATACAAATAATTCTTTGTAAACTAGTTGCGAAATACGTTTTTATAACACAACATATAAATAAGAGGAAATTTCAGAAAACCTTAGCAGCGGCTACCTTCCTTTTGAAATCGTTATCTACCGTTTGGGTAATTTTAACATCAATTTCAATAACGCTGTGTGTATAACTTTCTTCTGTATACCTACGAAATTTGCGTGTATAACTTTCAACATTTAAGCCACAGGACACCTTTTAGTTCATGGCGAAGTTTTCCGTCATTTCACCGTGAAGATAATTCCTGTTAATAATTTAAAGAGTGTTCGTTGTCAGGTAGAGAATCTACCGCTAATTTCTTATATATTTAAGTTACTGTTTGCGTTCTTTAATTCTGTTTCGGACAAAAGCGTATCAAATAGCCAGTGTTGTACAAGATGGTGGGTTCATAGGAACCTTACAGGTTCTATGAATGAGTCTTACATAACATAATTACGTCTGAACTTTAATAGAAATTTTAAATACTAACCGCAAAAAGAGAGAGACCCAATTCTAGGAGATTCTGGCCGTTATAAATGCCGTTGTAAGCCGGCAGTGCGGTAGGTGGGAAACGCTCAACGGCAGCGTTAATAAATTACAGTGGGAAGAAGCCATTGCCATCCGACGTAATTACTTACTCGCGTGATTGCAGGTTGGAACGTTACACGCCGTGACGGGGAATCCGCTCCGACCGGCAACTTCGTGCGTGACAGTTGGCAATTCTGCAGGGCGCCACCTAATCCACTCTCACTATCTGTAGCTTCACTGCAAGGCGCGCTGGTGTTTGGTATCAACTGTGCTCTTCACCCATTCAGGCCTAATTTGAAACTTTGAGCGCGGCACATATTTATAGACATTCGAGACAAGTTATTAGTTAGTCGTCTACATCCATCACTGAAGGAACAGCAGTTAAGTTGTTCTCCGTATTCCCACTGCTACACACAATACACTACACTATAATCCACTCAGGGTTACTTCACACTTCTCTGAAGCCCCGCTCGAGATCTATTTCCAGGATATACCTCCGCCTAGTGCCAACTAAGTCTGGAGAATTACGACGAAGGACAAGGCACAACATTTGCAAGCCCTTGTAATAATATAATGCACGAGAACTTTTTCGTTCTAGGCGTTTACCAACTCACGTGTTTTCTCACTATTTTTTATTCATTATACTTACTTATAAATGAAGCATTATAATTTATAAATAAAACACAAAAATATTTCAATTTAAACAAAAAAAGTTGCACTTTACGCCGGAATGAAAGGGCGCGGGAAACGAGAGATACCAGAGAAAACCTGCTGACCAGCGGCATCGTCCGGCACGATTCCCACATGCAAAATTCCGGGAGCGACCCCGCCGGGAATTAAACCCGGTTCGCCTAGGTGGGACGCGAGTAGTCTGACCACTACACCGCCACTGCTCCTTCAATTTTGAAATAAATATTTTTTTTGTAACTTGCACCCTTAATGTGACAGTAATTTTGCAATGCTTGAGTCAGCGTTAGGGTTACTCACACAACACGAGAATAGGTATGCCTCGTCTTCAGTGCTACCCTCCCACCAAGGCGAACCGGGTTCAATTCCCGGCTGGGTCACTCCCGGATTTTCGCATGTGAGAGTCGTGCCGGACAACGCCGCTGGTCGGCGGGTTTTCTCGGGTATCTCCCGTTTCCTCCACCCCATCATTCCGGCACTGCTCCATGCTCACCTCAATCACCTTCATCGGCTCTGAAGACCTCGTTGTTAAGAGCCACCCTAATCTCTTCACTCACTCACTCGTCTTCAGTCTAGGGTTTACAGTGCACAGTTTAACGGAACAGAAAGTTGTTAATAAAAAAGTGTGATGGCGAGGAACTGTGTACATAAACTGTCCTGATCCTCTCGCCACATCGCTGTCGGGGGGGAAGACTTGTTACTTTACTTGAAAGCAACTCGGTATTGTTGCTCGCGCCATCTTCGCTTCTCGCCGGTAGAGTGCAGTGCCGCGCAACTTCGCCACACTCCTGGTCCGCCGAGTGCACGCCCGCTTGCAGTAAGAGCCAACAAAACTTCAGCAGCGCACAGTGTGACATCTTGTCGCCGCCTCGGACAAGATGGAGGCCAGCGGCCACTTCAACTCTCTACCGAATGACGATACAAAGTCACTACTTTTAATTAAGACGGAGTGAAAATAATTAATGAAATATTTTATTAGGATTTTTGATATTAGCGCGATACTTTATTAAGTCAATAAAAGTGGCTTAACCCTTTCATTCCCACACTAATTTATTATTTGTGGTGTTGCAAATAAGACATTTTTTGATGCGTGCTGTACTTAAACTGACAAAGAACTTGTTGCGTTGTCTTATCCTGTAGGCTATAGGCCTTGTGTTGTGTGATCAGTGATATGAACCAGTCATAACGCAGAGCAGTGACGCGGTTTACAAACCAGTTAGTCACAGGGAAGTTCATTGGGCACTGAACCTAGCAGAGTACAGTACCAGTCAAATATAATAAACCTCTGCAACATGCAAACAATTATCTACAATGGGAATGAAAGGATTAACCGTGTTATTCCAACGTTAATTTATAATTTAAAGTGTTGCAAATTGGAAAAGTTTTATGAGTGCTGTACTTAAACTGGTAAAGAACTTGTTTCGTTATCACAACACATAAGCTGTAGCCTTTTGTTATATTGGTTGGTTTAGGATATATAACAGATAGGTTAAGATAAGGAAATTGGGTTAAGTTTAGAATAAAAGAGTTAATATAATAAATACTAATAGAGACTTTACTTTATACTTGTTGAATAAGTTATACATCGAGTTAAATGGTATTATAGACTTGTCCAACGGTAGAGGTAGAGGGATGGACGGAGGAAAGTGGTTAGGAGGAAGATTACATTGATAGAAGGAACTCACCCTTAGCCTCGTCCCCTGGAGTTGGTTGACGGACACCGCCCTCTGGAGTCGCTGTGGTCACGTAGGAAGTTCGGCGAAGACAGCCCCTCTCTAGGTCGCAGACAACTATATTACTCTTCTCGCCCTCCCACGTGTGTATCGACGTACTTCACTCTGATTGGTTCCCGTTGAGTGTCGGAGGCGGGTTTGTTCTAATTACCCCAAATGCCATTAGATCAGCAGGCCACGCGTCCTGTGCGCATTTCCATGCCGGTTGCCGCAATCACTCTCCGTGTGGTGTTTGCACTTCTGTGCCCTCTTTGCGTAATCGTTGTTGCAATCCTCGAAGCGCGTCTCTGGCCTCTTTACTACTTCTGCTTAGCTAGCATTGCTCAACGGGGCCAAGCGTAACACTTTGCACTCGGTGGTGTAGAAAGGTAGCGCGGTTTAGGAATCGGTTACACACAGGGAAGATTATGGGGCACTGAGCCTTGCATGGTAACTACAGTACCGGTCAAATATCACCTCCCTGTGCAACATGTTAGCGATGGTCTTCAATAGCCATGAAAGGGTTCAAATGCGTGTTTCGTTTGTGGGTACCTTTTTTGTATGAACTTTTTATGTTTTTTGTGTGCCATTTTTGTTTTTATTTTGTATGACCATTTAATTTTTATGTCTTACAGAAAAAGTGAAATATGATTACATTTTTCGCAACATCTTTATAATTAATATTGGTTTTATTTTTATCATCAATGCCTAAATTAATAGGGAAAACAGTTCACCTTAAATTGTTTTAGATGCGTTTTGACACTTTTTCATCCAACCCCTTAACGTAAACATTAATTTTTCATTTCGGGTGTTGCGAAAGAAGACATTTGAGGGGTGAAAAATACTTAGAAATTTCTCATAACAACAGACATTTTCAAACCAATGGAAAGAGTTTCAGTATATCCGTGCCACATGCAGCAACCAGTTATAANCTCATAACAACAGACATTTTCAAACCAATGGAAAGAGTTTCAGTATATCCGTGCCACATGCAGCAACCAGTTATAAAATAGTTGGTGTGTCAACAGCTCCCAATAGCATGACACGACAGAGAAAGGCCGCGTACGTATTGGCGCCAACTTCTGGACTTGGACAGCACTGACCATGAATTCTCCTATTCTGCAACATGTCAGATGTGAGCGAGTATGCTCGGTATAATATGGCAAGACGTTAATATATGAAAGGACTCGATGGAACAATGCACAAGCACAATCATTAGTTAATAAGCTAGTTTTCTTCTAAGGTTAACGAAGTGCTGGAGGTTGGTTACGGGATTCGCGATTATGACTTTAATGTTTCTGTTAAGTTCACTTAATCTTAACCCAATTAAGATCCAGTGCACACAATTGTGTACATGACTCGCACGAAGGTTAGTTTTCGCCAGTGCTGTACAGTGCGAGGTTCAGTTATCTACTCACTAAAAGGAAGAAAACATAGCTGCCAACCCAACAACATCGCAATACCATACTTTGCACAGGCCATTTTGTGGGTAAACGCTTGAACTTGTATATGTACTCAGTAAAAAAAAAAAAACCATGACTGCCAACCCAATAACATTGCATTTACATAATTTGTTCTGGTCCTTGCATAACTTGTACAGACTAACGGTTTGAACGGAATATTAAGGCCGTGTTTATATACTACGCAACTAGTATACGAACGCAACACAAGAAAATTAGAATCGTTTATAAACCTCGTACGACGCAAGACGTTACCAACAACGCAAAATGAACTTGCGAAACAAGTACAAGAATATTTCTTTCCGCGACACTTTCGAGTGAACATATTTTGCCTTTTTCCCAACATATCTGTTTGATACAGATTATTATTTATTTTTACATTTCGAGATTTGTTAAATTACAAGCATTTGCTTTTTAAACGCATGAGCAACAAATCTGCAGGAACACCATTTAATTTTCTCAGCAAGACATAAATTTTAAAATATTTTAATACGTAATTATACTCTTTATTTATTATTCAGCGCACTAATTTTGGCATAAATTCATTGTATAATTAATTAAAACAATAATAGCTGAAAATCATAGCATACTGTTCGAGTGTTAAAAGATTCTACATTCGATCAGTACTAATCTCGAAGGCGTAATACGCAAGCAAAAAACGCTAGAAGTTGAGAGATGGCCAACTTTTGCGTTGCGTGCTTGCGTCCTGCCACGTGGTTTATAAACTGTAGCTTTGAATTACGTGCTTTCGACTTTGAGAGTCTGGGTTTTTTTTTTTTTAACTAACTACTCTAAAACTAAGTGTTATATGAGCCCGCGGTAGGGATGGGAGTTGAGTGCGTCTCACGGCTAAGCCCCACGCGCCTACAAGGAAGGGAGTATCATGCAAGGAGACATGCATCACGGCGAAGAGGGATTGGGCTGCCATGGCCTGCTCTCGGCCATGAGAACCTCCCTAAGTGTACTTATAGCTTAACTATTATAACTAAGAAGAGTGAAAGGGAAAAACCGGCATAGTCACCGTAAAAACCCTTTCGACAGGAAATAATTAAAAAATTGTTTCATGCATTATNAAGGGAAAAACCGGCATAGTCACCGTAAAAACCCTTTCGACAGGAAATAATTAAAAAATTGTTTCATGCATTATTATATTTAACAGAAAATGCTACAGGAGACAGGTGGATAGGAATCATGCTCTTTATTAGAGGATAGGAAAAAGTGCTAGTGGAGAGGGGGTGGGTGTGAGTGTGAGAGTGTGCGTTTCATGCGTGGTTTATAAACCAATCACAAGAATACCGTGCGCAAGGACAATGCTGATTGGAATCTGGCTTGAGTGGGGGGGGGGGGATAATATACCGCTGCGCTTGGTAAAAATGTAATGCCCTCGCAGGAAGGGTTTTCTCGTCCCGTCTGACGCATTCGCTGAAAGGAGAGACTATTGATGAGCGAGGAATCACGTCTCGTCTCCCCAGCTGTGTCCTGGGCGTGCCGGAAACAGTTCAGTATTTGCCGAAGAGCACGCACTCGTAGCCGCCTCATTTCCTCTCACTACATTGTCCCTCCCGGAGTTGCCAACTTGCTGATTCTCTCACCAGATCTGGTGGTTTCAGAAGATGCTCCCTCCGGTGGTCAAATTTCATTTTTTGCTTCAAGTTGAAAAGTCATTGATATATATATAAATCTGGTGGCAGATCTAGTGATTTGAAGAAAGACAGAAGATTTTTTTTTACTATCAGAATATCGCACTTCTGTGTCTTCAGGGGTGTTANTCTAGTGATTTGAAGAAAGACAGAAGATTTTTTTTTACTATCAGAATATCGCACTTCTGTGTCTTCAGGGGTGTTAATTTCCCTGGAATATATTCTATACACCCGGATAATCTTGAGATAGTTATTACATATAAGTTTTATTGCATGTGACTATCTTTTTGTAGGTAATCGTGTGGGCTGTCTCTCGCGGTAGATTCAATATGGCTTGACCCAGTCGTAAACAAAGTTCTGGGAACTTCANTCTAGTGATTTGAAGAAAGACAGAAGATTTTTTTTTACTATCAGAATATCGCACTTCTGTGTCTTCAGGGGTGTTCATTTCCCTGGAATATATTCTATACACCCGGATAATCTTGAGATAGTTATTACATATAAGTTTTATTGCATGTGACTATCTTTTTGTAAGTAATCGTGTGGGCTGTCTCTCGCGGTAGATTCAATATGGCTTGACCCAGTCGTAAACAAAGTTCTGGGAACTTCANGTAATCGTGTGGGCTGTCTCTCGCGGTAGATTCAATATGGCTTGACCCAGTCGTAAACAAAGTTCTGGGAACTTCAACACCGGAAAAGTACTTGAAGTGTATATATTTATACAGCTTGAAAGTACTGTGTGTTTGTAGGTAAGTTTGTATAGTGATTACTAGGGTCAGCTGTTTTTCGCAAAAATAATTATGCTCAAGCCAGACTTCAACTTGTTACGTGCAAGTATGCAAACTTCCTTTCACTATTGGCTGCGTGTCCGTGTAATAACACCTTTTACACTCGACTGGGCCAATCAGAATTCACTTAACCTTACACTGGCCATCCGTGATTGGCTGGCAGATACTTAAGACGCGTGAGAGGTAGCAATCATCCAACTGCTATATTGATTCTGTACTAACGTGTTTCGGGGTACAACTACTACACAGAAATATAATCATAAACTCAACTGAAGATTTTTTTGTAATAGTATAAATGCCAGTACTTTTGCAAAAAAAAAAATNAGAAATATAATCATAAACTCAACTGAAGATTTTTTTGTAATAGTATAAATGCCAGTACTTTTGCAAAAAAAAAAATCTTGTTGTAAAGCTTTCGCATTTGTACTTGTGCAAAAACTGGATATACAGAACTACAGGAAAATNAAAAAAAAAAATCTTGTTGTAAAGCTTTCGCATTTGTACTTGTGCAAAAACTGGATATACAGAACTACAGGAAAATTCTTGCAATAATACTGACACTTGTTATAATTTACAAGTATTCACTTGTAATTGTACTAAAATTGTTTGGTAACTAGTTTACAAAAAAAATGTTTTTGTAAAATAAAAATTGTTTGTGTGTAGTTGTGGAATTTTTCCGCGAAATAAAGGCGGCGCCATCTATTGCCATACTAAAACTGAAAGAGGCAATAATACATAAAATTACAATATATGAAAACAAACATTTTATANGCCATCTATTGCCATACTAAAACTGAAAGAGGCAATAATACATAAAATTACAATATATGAAAACAAACATTTTATACATTTTGTCTAGATTTAATTTGAAATAGATTTATATTACAATCTGGTTATTTCCTGGTAATTTTTTGTATTGAGATTTAGAGAATTTCTCTCAAACAAGTTGGCGACTCTGTTGTCTTCCCGTGCCGCTCGTATGAACAGACGCTCCTCCCAGAGGTCACTGCACTGCGACTTTCAAACACGACACGGACTCATCATCTCCGACACTACTNGAACAGACGCTCCTCCCAGAGGTCACTGCACTGCGACTTTCAAACACGACACGGACTCATCATCTCCGACACTACTGCGCTCTTTCTTCCTGCAGACAAAAGCACATCGACTGCAGAGCTCGTCGTTGCCTCGTTACAGTACAAAACAATTCAGACTCGATCTCGTTTCCAATCTCGGGTTATTTTCGCTCTTCCTGATTTACGTCGTCTCCCCTTGCACTCAACTGTCTGTAGTGGAATTTAGTACGGATTCCTGCAGCCCACCTCCCGTGGCGCAGTTCTGTTGGTGCATTAAAGTGCTGTATACAGCATTATTCAACAAAGATGTTCACCCCAAATATCTTCCAAACCGCTGAAGGTATCGACATTTGGATTTCGAATTCGTAAATGGCACTACGGGGCTCATAAGACTCCATCTATGTCTGTTCCGAGATGTAATTAACCACCGAGATAACGATATAAACATTGTTTAATTTTAAACGGAAATATAGTCAGTTTTCCTAATACCATAACATCTGATTAAGCGGCAAGTTCAATGACGTGGTTATTTTGAAAATTCTACTAGTAGTTGTTGAGATATAAGGGGGTGATGATAGTTGTATGCATTTGACTGTACCTGTGGCGGGGTAGGTAGTGTCATGGACTGCGATGTCCAGGGCAGAGTTCCTGCACACGCTACTGATACAGCGACGCTGGTGTCGAACACATGCGGAAGATTGTTTGTATGTGTTGTTGATGTTGCAGACAAATAAAACGTGTGATTAATTTGATGTTCATAGCTTGATTACAATTAACTCGCCGAGTAACCGTGTGTGTTTCACAGTCCACACCAATGCAATATCTCCCAGTGGATGATGCAACTTACACAGCCACAGCTACAGTCAAATGCATACACCTATGAACACCCACTTAGATCTCAATAAGTGCTTGTAAGGTTCTGAAAATAATTACGTCAGTGAACTTGCAGCTTAATAACATGTTCTGCTAATGGAAGAAATGAGTATATTCCTGTTTTAAAAAGTTGATATCGTTATCTCAATGATTAATTACGTCTCGGAACAGACTTTGACGGTGTATTATGAACACCGTAGTGCCATTAACGAATTCGAAACCAAAATGTCGATACCTTCAGCGGTTCGGAAGATATTTGGGGTGAACATCTTAGCTGAATAACTAGGGACATTCGGTTTGCGTGAAAAAAATTTACGAACAGTTCTATTTCAAAACACTTTAGCTCAGATCTACTTTTGTGATTGGATGATTTTCGTGTTAGACATCTCAAGAGCCTGCCCGTACATCACAGACGTACAGTATCGGAGTTACCCAATTGTGATTGGCCAGTCAAGTATGAACATGTTTTCTCACAAAAACACGCCCCCAATAAGCAAAATACAACTGTTGGTGTGATTGTAGTGTACTAAAATCTAGCGTGCGTGAAATTTTTTTCGCGAAATTCGGGGTCCCTATGAATTATACTGTATACTGGCACCGGCGTATCTGTTTCATTGACTGCTGTCTTTGTGCTAAGCCGCTTCTCTTCTGTAGGTTAACTAAGCACTTTAGAAATCAACCTTTAAAAACTACAACTGCCTCTACTTGCGCGTATTTCAAAAGGAACACTAACCAGTCAAGTTTAGAAACTTCGACGGGGAGAAATTAGTTCCATTTCGTAACGTTGAAATAAAAGTGTCAAGTAAACATTTGTAAATATTGAAATAATTTATTTTGCTTTCTATTTTTTTATTACGCATAAGTGTAAAAAGTACCAAATTTGTAAAATTACTAACTTTTATAATAATTTAACAGTATCGTATGACTGATGCAGTAATAAAGTGGTCAGGCCCATGGCAATGTTAATAACGCATATGGTGGGTGAATACGAGTAGAGGGATTATGGGGAGTTTGGCACATCGGGACCTGGGACCGGAGCGTCGGAGCTGTTAGAGATCTGTCACTCCGGTCGGCCGGTAGCCAGGTTGTCGGGCCATCTTGGACCCATGTGACATTGACGTTAATATTTTACCCCGAAAACCGAAAAATAAAAAATAATTTAAAAATTCCAAAAAAAAATNCCATGTGACATTGACGTTAATATTTTACCCCGAAAACCGAAAAATAAAAAATAATTTAAAAATTCCAAAAAAAAAATACTCAAAAAATCTAAATAATTCGTATTAAAACATTTTAAAAAATTAAAATTATACAACAATTATTAAAAAAATTAATTTATAAACTTATTAAAAAAACTTAAATTCCCGGAGGNAAAAAATTAAAATTATACAACAATTATTAAAAAAATTAATTTATAAACTTATTAAAAAAACTTAAATTCCCGGAGGCTCCCCACAGCCCCCTCCACCCATACTCATTCCACCATCTTTGTAGGTGCAGTCCACCATATTGGTAGATGCAGATATCAGATGGCTGAATCGTGTCGTTAACATGCGAGCGCGGACAAATTTCACGTAAAGGTTTCATACGAAGTCCTCATTTACACCTTGATAGCAAAAATGTTTCGCTATTTTATTTTATCACCAAAAACTTCAGTACACATTACGTGTGCTTTCATTTACAAGTAATAAATAAACATCATACTTTATCAGAAACCAAACATCAAACTCAATGTTTTATCGAGTCTGGAAGAAACAAATAAAAACATAATTGTTTTGAGTAAATGAGAAACTTTGGATTGAAAAACTATACTATATGAGCTTACTCGAGGCAGTTGTGTAGTAACATTAGAATATTTAAAAATAAAATTAATTGCTTAATGTTATGGCATTTATGCGTATTTTTATGTACATATCTCCTTCAGATTTTGTAATCAATATTTTTTTTGACTGGCTAAACCATAAAACTAATTTAAGACGATACCTGTCGGCTTATCTTGCTTAATGTTTTGAACTATTCGTTTATTTTGTATTTTCGGGAATAAGTGAAATTATTATTTTGATTGGTGATTATGCAGGGAAATATTCCGCAAGTTTGATTCCGGAATTGAGACTGAGTAATACTCACAGGAATACAACTCGGAAACTTTCAGGCTAGCTTCAGTGGAAATTCAAGGTCAGAAA
The DNA here is from genome assembly GCA_002778355.1 of Clitarchus hookeri. Taxonomy (NCBI): domain Eukaryota; kingdom Metazoa; phylum Arthropoda; class Insecta; order Phasmatodea; family Phasmatidae; genus Clitarchus; species Clitarchus hookeri. The sequence continues at coordinate 20,870 of NQII01000739.1, forward strand.
AGTGTTTCAACTTCGTGAAATAATTTCTCAAAGCACGTGGTTTAGTGAACTTCTGGCTGCCAAGTTTATAATTAAAAAGTGCTTCTTCTGATAATACCAGAAGTTTAGCGCTTTTTTGGTTACCTTCTCGCTTTTCCCAGAGAAAGTCGAGGACGTCTCTGAGTGAAAGTTAATCCCTGGAATATGCTTTGCATAATACGGACTTTCTATTAAACTTGCGCCCACGCCTGCACTCCACGTGATAGTTTCGTTTTAGGCAAATATTATTCTCTAAAAAATTTACGTACTGAAATTTTTATGAAGTAAAACACCAAGTTCGTCAAACGCTACTTAAAGTTCTTGTATTTTTTCCTTCCTTTCTTTTACCAGTTTCGCAGGTTAGCAGAAATATACATTAAAAATATTATTGAAAATACTATTTTTTGTGTGCCATAACAGAAACCGTTGGGTATTATTTAATCATTACAAATATATATGTTACTGTTATACTCCATAGGTAGAGTAGACCAAATTTTTAATATTAAAACTTACAATTAATTTTACACATAGGAATTTCTTAAAACCACTATAATTTTTGTGGTGACATGTTTTCGAAATTACCTTTCATGACTAAACGATTCGTATTTGACTTGGCTTAGCTTTTTGCATGCCAATCACAAATGTTCAGTAGTAGAGTGTGAATATTCTGATTGGTTCGTTGGCACGGCTAGAAGCAGCTTCACGCGCGCATTACAGCCAACAATGACCAAAACATTTCCTACATGTGCAAAGTACGTTTAAATTTTAGAAGTAGTTAACTTTTCCCCGCGATAAACCATCGTCACTATTTATGCTCTATTAAAAGCAGAAAAGAACTGTAAATTAATTTTTAGAATACATTATTATTAGGGACTGGAAAATTGCATGAATTTATTTTAGGGCAAGCCAGACGACTAACACATGAACATTCCTTTCATGTCTGCAGTTGGATCACAGTTTATTAGACACGCCCAGGCGAACTCTGAGCGAATAACAGACCTACAAGGAAATGCGCATCGAATCCCGTGTCACCTGAATGGTCTGAGGTAAAACTGGCTACACACTGGGCCAGCAGCCAATGAGCAAAAAGCTGAGGCTCGAGAATACATAGGGCAGTAGAGTCTACGCTACAGGTCGTTTAAAACACGAAATTTCTATTCCTAATCATCAATTGCTAAAATTATGTCTACAAAAATAGTTAATACATTGCTACAATAAAATCACCTATGTGNGAGGTAAAACTGGCTACACACTGGGCCAGCAGCCAATGAGCAAAAAGCTGAGGCTCGAGAATACATAGGGCAGTAAAGTCTACGCTACAGGTCGTTTAAAACACGAAATTTATATTCCTAATCATCAATTGCTAAAATTATGTCTACAAAAATAGTTAATACATTGCTACAATAAAATCACCTATGTGAAATAGGTAAACTATGATAACTAAGATGCGACATGTTTCTGAGCACAATCAGAAAGATGAAGTTCTTTCATCACAATAATTTGTTCTCATTTTTTAACTCTTGGTTAGGGTTCCAGATTCCCTGCTGTTTGGACTTAATTGGTTCAGGGGCAGGCGACACCGAAATATGGTATAATACTGAAGAACTCGTACCAAGAGATAACACCTCCATGCATGGCTTACCCACACAGACCAACGATTACGGTATCTACGTACACATCTGCATCTTTCCTTTGGCTATGACGACGTTTATTTGTGAGAAAACATCTCCTTTCTTGGTCAGCCTGTGAACACATTACTGGTTAACTTCCTAAACTACAATGGAAGTTTTAACATATACACAGCACGTAAATAATACCACAAATCCCACTGCAAATACAAATAGGAATATTTAGCGTCACTACTAAAGCCTATTTGCGGTTTCTTCACACTTTTCTAATCCAAACTTTGATAAATCCCCCCTTGTATGACATACTTAGTTGTTCCCTAAATATGTCATGTGTTCACGAGCGTGTTAGCATAACAATGCCTTGTTTTTTATTAAAATTAACTTTTACTTATATTTTATCTATAAGTTAAAGTATTTAATTTATAATTATTATGAATGAAAACAGGGATAAAATGTGTGTGTTGGTAATGTCTAGTAATAAATATTTCTGATGTAAAATATTTTTTACACTGAGTGCGCACGAATGCGGTGAACTGTCCCTTTGGTGTAATTTTGTAGACTTGGTTATGCTTGTTTTGTGTGAGGCGGAGAAATATTCTGGAATTCGAACTTAAGTAGGCCTTCAGAAAAGTTGGGACTAACCGTGAATAAACTATACCTATTCATAATTTGAATTGCACAAGAACTCCGTGGTGTTTTCCAAAGAGTGGGCATTTGCCCAACACAAAACCAACAAGCCGCCAACCTCCGGCATGGTCATCTCACGCGCTTTTCTTCTTACTTTCTCTCTCTCTCTCTCTCTCTCTCTCTCTCTCTCTCTCTCGCTCACAATGTGGCAACAGCGTGCCCATTATCTTCCAGTACATTACGCGTCCTTCTTCAAACTTCGTCGTGCAACGGCAACATCTTGCGTTTGAAACAATTTCCGCCGTTAAGGCACAACAGCAGATGGTACAAATCCAGTATCGAGTGAAAGTAAGTCTATAATTGCTTCGATGTAGATCGAACAGTTTTCAAAGTCCTGCTCAATTCCTTTCCCCAGTAAGCTGTGTGTCCTTCTACATTACCGTGATCCTGGTAACTTCACACATGTAAATTTTATCACACACTAAAAAAAAAAGAAAATACTTTTTGGCGGCTACAAAATGTTTTGTTGATATTCGCCATGCCCAACGTTTTTTGAGGTAAACACATTTTTTTTAAGGTGTCATCTAGGCGAATTGGGCTTGATTTCCGGCGGGGTCGCTCCCGGATTTTCGCATGTGGGAATCGTGCCGGACGATGCCGCTGGTCGGCGAGTTTTCTCGGGGATCTCCCGTTTCCCCCACTCCTTCATTCCAGCGCTGCTCCATACTCGCCTCGTTTAACCCTCATCGGCTCTCGAGACCTCTATGTTAAGATGTGCCCAAATCTCTCCAATCACTCACTCACTCACTTACTTACTCACCACTAAAATTTTGTGGTCACTAATAATTTATTTTGTGACCGTTACAGATTTTTTTTTTCAGTGCATCGTATTATTATTCCAGATTTAAATACGAGTAAGCTTTCATCGTACACAACTGCAATGAAAAAATATTAATCCGTTATTTGTTTAATAAAATACTTAAAATTAAAAAAAAGGATTCATTAATAAGGAGCAGCAAAGTTCGCTTTAGTTTGTGACTGCAGACTGCATTCCAAGATGGACGCTCGTTTGACTTTTGCCAATGGCCGACAACTGCCGTGCCTTCTCCAGAGACGTTGAGAAATTAAGCACCAGTATAGCGATCATGTGTGTGTGTAACCGTTGCCAAATAATTGCCAGTGGTCAATCAAATCTCAAATTGCACTCAAGTAGTTATAAGGCTGCGAAGTTCTAGCTAAATAACAACATAAACTTCCGAGCTCTCTTAGTCATCGGAAATTATCTTCTCGATACGTCACATTATTGTAGGTAATGATATTAGTTAATGCAGAAGACTGTATTATTTCGTAATTTAGTGGGAATTATTTGGACAGCATGGGCGAGGGGGCTCCGTGATTTCAGCAAGTGACTAACACGAGGAGGGGGGTTCCGGGTTTTAAACTCCTTCGAAATATGGACACATTAAAATATATATGAGTGTATAGTCATTAGTAAAACGAGACATTGGGTGTAGTAAACCTATACAAATAAGTAAGCAGGTGTCCACGTGCAGTGTAGTTCTCCAGCTGGGCGTTGCGTGGTCGACGTGGAAAGTCGCGCCCGATATGAACGCCTGGCGACGCCAGCGTCGCTCGCAGCGGCAAGCCTGTGACGCCGAACTACCGCCCGCAGTGCCAGGGTAATGGTCGATATGTAATTGATTTACGGCGACAGAGGCGGTGTGTGTGGGAGTGGTGGTGGGGGGATGGGGGCGCGCCTATAACAGGACTCGGGGGAGGAGGCAGTTACCCGTGCATCCACCACGTGACCGCCGCTGCTGGACGTCGCAGCTTATGGCGGATCACGCCCCGCCATATT
>NQII01000739.1:27500-41155 GCA_002778355.1 Clitarchus hookeri
CTGAGATTAAAAAGAGTAAAAGTGGAGATAGATATTTTAATGTTGTTATTAATAATTTGTAAATAAATTAAAAATAAAGTTTAATAATTTTTTAATTATTAATAGTTGCATCCCTTACGAACTCGGATACGCCCCTTGGCTTATTGTAACAGTTCCTTTACCAATTTGAATTCAATTAAAATGCGTTATAAATGGTTTAGAGGAAGTATACAAATATCTCAAAGCACTTGTTTACACAAACAGCGTTCTAACCGCAAATCTCATCCACGTCGTTTATGGCAGTCGTATTGGCACAACACAAGTCCAGTGTTGGGACACGGAGAAGGGAGTTTTGCGAAGCTAGCGTGATCACTCTACGGACAAATCCACTCACGTGTTCGGTTCAGTGCCACAATCTCTCTCGTCATTTCTCCACCCGGGAGAAACATGCACTTAACAGCTGGTCATGTCTGCTCAGCTGCAAAGAGAATGGTACTTGATGGGCCACTGCTCCTGGGGCCGCAGGATGCAGAACTCTTTAACAAGTATTACACACGCCTCTACAATTGTCAGAAAACTACTGTTTATATTACATATGAAATAAGAGTGCATACATTTTTTAACACAGTAAAATATTTTGCATGAATACAATTATTTAAATTTCTTACAAATTCCATTAACAAGAGTCAAATATTAATAATATTTTTATCTTATTCCCCTTACCTCTAGCAAAAAAAAAAAAAAAAACTTCAGCAAGACCATTATGATAACTCTGATTGTTCTTAATAAAAACTATAAATAATAACGTTTAGAGATATTTTCAATAATTGATTTCATGTGCAGCCATTTCAGCCACGAAATTGATCATTTATATAACTGAAATGAAAGCACGTAAAATTACTAATCAAAGATATTTTTTACATTAATACCAACGACACACGATTCTGACAGCAATATCATCAAAAGTCATAATCTGATGACTATAACATTCGCTTGTGACTAACATCACACTGCCTTATCCTTATACTCTGCTGAAAGCTGCCACACTAATACTTTATTAATGATAATTCGGTAGAGTCCTCTTTGATTCGGTCACGATTAAACACACTGCTTTTGAAACTCCTCTTTAGTTTCTTTTTAGTTTGTATTATTCCATAAACACATTAGTTATTAACATTAACACTGCAATGCATCTACTTACTGCGATGTTGGTTTTAGGGGTTTCTGACACAATTAGGGGGTGGGGAGGCGGTGCATGTTTTAGAGTACACAGTAGTTTGAGTTGTGTATTGAAGGGCACAGTATTTTAAGTTGGGAACTGAAGGGAATACCTATAGATTTGGTAGAGATTCGTCGAATGGTGTAGAACTATATGGAGAACATACATGCATATATAAATACAAACCTGGACTTGCGCACACACACGCGCGCACACAAAGTTTCTTTTAAACGACATGTCAAAATTCAAACCACGGCATCTAAGGGCTGATATAAACAAGAAATCCTAATAGTAAAATGTTCGAAAAATTTATTTAGTATTTTAAAATTGAANCATCTAAGGGCTGATATAAACAAGAAATCCTAATAGTAAAATGTTCGAAAAATTTATTTAGTATTTTAAAATTGAAATTCAAGTTATCAAAACAACGCTTGTAGTCGGCAACCTCGCGTACCTGCGTGCACAACAGGTTGCCTATCACGAAGGCGAGTGGAACTAGCGCGTCATGCGGCGACAGCCTGTAACTAGGCCATTTTGAAAATACTTGCCAAAACTGCTGTCCGTGTGTTGTTAAAAATTATAATGCCACCACTTCTGGCAGCCTTTGCTACTCAATTGCTAATCTCCCATTGGTCGTATATGTATGTAGTTTGACACACGTGTACTAACAAGCCAACACTAGCGGTGCCCACGTACCTCGAGTTTACGGTGTCCCATGTGTGTTTGTCAGGGGCCTGTTCCATGGCCACCACGGTCTCCAGATCTGAAACTTCTGGACTATTTTATTTGGGGTACTATGGAGGATATGATCTATGAAACTCGTGTGCCATCATGGGAGGACATACTCTCAACGAATCCTCGCAACTGCACCTCTGGGCCCACAACCACATGTGCACCAATCTCTGCACCGCCGATGTAGGCTTTGTAATCAAGCAGGGGGTCGACAGTTCAAACCCTTTTTGTAGCTTATTACACAATGCGATACACTTGTCGGGGTGGTCGCGGTTTCGTGACGCAATATGAAACGTACACCCATCACCTTATTCGAAGCTTTGTCAAACTTTGTCGCCCCAAAGCGCCCGAACCATGAATATACGGACATGGGTCACCTCGACAAATTATCGCTTTGCCGTCTCGCACAATATACTAGGAGTTGTCGGTGTTGTTCTGAATTACCCGGCACGTGTGAATACGCCACGTCATTGATAGTCCGACACGTTCAAATACTGCAAGAATTGCACGTATCTACCGGCAACCTTGTCTCGCTCACTGGCGATGCACTGATATGTTGTTAGATGTCCAGAACTGGAATTACATAAACAATGGCCTTGAGATGACTTCACAGGTCAGGTAATAGTCCAGTGGATGTAGTCCGAAAATATAACTTTAGCAAGGCTACAGAAAAGTTGGAAGTAACCACGAATAGACTACGTAGAGAGTTGATGCCGAGAGAAGCCAATAGTTCCATGTTTACTGCTCGACATCGGGTTCGACAGACTCCTTGAGAAGAGGCACTCGAGAGGTCACCCGACCTGTGCCGCAGAGCTGCCCGGTCCCTGGGGCTGTACCAAGATCCTCCAGGATCTTTAACGTCTCTCCGGGCTGCTTACGTCGCCACCGCCAATTCCTTTTTATGGACAGTGACGGCGTCCCGCCCAGCGTCTGCCTCGACGCCGATCACAGACGGTTGCCCCAGCAGCCGACCTCATCACATATTGAACGTGTTCGGGGCGCCGTTACACGGGCCGTTAAAGCGCGCGGACGCCGCGGCAAACGGGCGAGAAGGACGACGCGGGCGCGCGCTTCTTAACGCGTCGTCGCCCCTACGTGCAGGCCGCTGAACCAACGAGCAGAGTCGTCAACCCGCTTCTCTACGAGACTTTTACTGGCGACGCTGTAAATATAGATGTGGCATTAAAGTTAAAGACGTCGTACAATTCACTGTAATACTTTGAGCAAATTGCACCTGAGTTCTCATACCCACGGGCTGTGATGGGTGACACGTTGTGGGTGACACGTTGTGGGTTACACGCTAGAACGTGACCCATGTGACTAACTGCTGCTGACCAAACAAACGTTCTTCACGCGCGGGTAGCTGTGTTGGTACCGCAACAGTCAAGTGGGACGCACAACCCAACTGCAGACATAATATACGAGCGGGTCATTCATCGTCAGTGTGCATATGGCGCTGGGTGCATCTGTGCCACTCCTGCTCCTTGCAGCATTCCTACCGAAATGTGCTTCCATGTCTCCTAGTTCTGTGTACACCTTGTCACTGTGTTGCTGTCAGTCAAATTACTTTANCTACCGAAATGTGCTTCCATGTCTCCTAGTTCTGTGTACACCTTGTCACTGTGTTGCTGTCAGTCAAATTACTTTATTTTCTTCGCCTGTATATTTCTTCTCCGTTTTAATAGTTACGAAAGTGTTTTGTTTGTATTTTTTTTTCATAATTAATGTATTGCCAGTTTTTGAGGTTTTGGTTATTTTGCTCATGAAAATGCTCCGTTCATTGNTTTTTTTTTCATAATTAATGTATTGCCAGTTTTTGAGGTTTTGGTTATTTTGCTCATGAAAATGCTCCGTTCATTGTTACAGTTCGAGTAGTAGTCTTATCGCTTTATTTTCTTCAGCTTTGCTATTTCCAGTAGGACAGAAGAACCTTTTAATTGTGACTGGCGTGTTGATTTAATGTAAACTATTGTTGTCACTTTTGTGTCATTGTTTGTACAATGAAACGCGAATAAATAACTTTATCAATCAAATCAAAAAACTCATACGAGCGGGACAACCCGCCACTTCGCTACTGTCTGTCAGGCCGCCCAGCGTACTTCGAATGGCACCGCGCGTGTTGCGTTTGAACCGCAGTTTCTTGTCCACCCGTTTATTTTGACGTCTCAACATGATACCCGCCGCTAATCGCCCGCAGATTTATTAACGCTCGTCTCTTATAGCCCTAACAATGATCGCAAAAACGCCCATTTTTACTACTTTTCGTTTTGAAAAAATTATACATATTAAAGACGGAAATAGTACATAAAACTGGTATGACCGTCAAACGTAAAGAACAGTTTATTAAATAGTGATCATTTTTTGTCGTATGCTCCCGTGTTATCAAGCTAAAGAATAAAATTGATTACATAAGTCCTACATGCATGGAATTTTGAAATCCAGGGAATATAAATAAACGATTTCCCGAGTAGCATATGACATATGGTGTCGGAAGTGTTAAAATATATCAGCATGGTCATCATTAAGGGANAAACGATTTCCCGAGTAGCATATGACATATGGTGTCGGAAGTGTTAAAATATATCAGCATGGTCATCATTAAGGGAGTAACGTCTGGTTTAAAAAAAAAAACCAGATGTAAGGTATATCACTTACCAGCACAAACGTTTATCGTTTTCAGGTGTCATGGCAGCAAGTTGTTTTCGCNACCAGATGTAAGGTATATCACTTACCAGCACAAACGTTTATCGTTTTCAGGTGTCATGGCAGCAAGTTGTTTTCGCCGCTGGTCTGAGATAGTCAAAACCAGGTCACGTGGAAAGCAGAAAAATCTTGGAAAAATCCCAACCACTCTAGCTAGTGCCAAACTCACTGGATTTATACCTGCCACAGGATCTGGGTCGCGATAATGTTCCTGCTCACTGTTGGCTCGGGAAAGTCCAGCCACTACTCCCGAGGTGTGTCCGCGATTCCTAGCTCAGTCAGACTCGCGTAATTCTCCCATAAATACCAGGCTATGACTGGTCAGGTTCAGAGAGTTAACATTCAGTAAATATCCTGCTACTTTGGCAGTTTAATGGATGCATTTAAGAAACCTTCTAACCTTTTTTATTTCTGTCATTTACGTATCCTTTAACACATTCGGTCCCAGCATGCACGGTCGTGTGTATGTCGCACAGGAAGAACATGTTTGGCCAGCTCTGCACACAGCAAGGGTAAGTGTCCTGATCATCCTGGGTAACTGGTCCATAAGCCGTACTACTGCTCTCCGCTATGGTTGGCTCGTACAACTTGTCGCCGAGCTCGGAGCCCACAGCTCACTGGCTGTGGAAGGGGCATAGTTACTGAATGAGCTTAAGAATGGCAAGCATCAACATTTCCTTAGTTGCAAAATCTGAAACCACAAATCAAAGTATAGNTACTGAATGAGCTTAAGAATGGCAAGCATCAACATTTCCTTAGTTGCAAAATCTGAAACCACAAATCAAAGTATAGGATTGAAACTGTAAAGGGTTCCGCCCGCCTGATGCTTCAACTGCGTTGCAAAGTGTTTGAAATCCTGGATTTTTTTACGAAATATTAAACGTGCCTCCAGTATGCTTAACTACGAAAAGTCATCATACCCTAGACAAGGAAGGAATTGTACTTTAGAGTTACCACGCATACTGTGAATATTATTTCGGAGCCCTCCAATATAGTTAAAAACTGCTTTTTCAGACTGCCGTATCTTAAAACACACTAGCAGGACACGAGTCAAACTACGGCAGAAGCTTTGCTACAAACTTTTCTCTACTGCAATAAAATTATAGTTTCACCGCTGAAAGTGCCATAGGTACACGCAGCACTACGCGAACACTGCGTGCCAGTTCATAGTCCTGTAGCGGCGATTGCACTCTTGTAGTGCGTGCCAGTGTAACCCTTATAGCTCCCGCGCTTCTCGGCCTGAAAAAGGGGAAAAACTATGCAGGCAGGCGGACCCCTTAACCCTTTCTATTGACAAGGTCCAAGCGCTTATCAAGTTACACTGAGAAAATGCCAGGAAAAGTAACGTTCAACTTTTATCAAAAACAAGCGACCCCGCCAAGTTTCACCCGAGTACTATTTATTTTTTACAGCGATACACTAATAAATAAATTGGGAAAAGAAAATTACAATATAACATGATAGTTGGAAGTCCCCGGCAGAAATATTGAGCCATGATGTCTCTATAGACGTCCATAATTGCGAAAGTGTTGCACGAAATGACTTCTCGATTATGTCCCATAAATTTTCGATGGGATTCATTGTCTGGCGATCTTGGTGGTCAAATCATTCGCTGGAATTGTCCAGAATGTTCTTCAAACCAATCGGAACAGTTGTGGCCTGGTGACATGGCGCATTGTCGTCCATAAAACTTCCATAGTTGTTTGGGTACATGAAGTCCATGAATGGCTGCAAGTGGTCTCCAAGTAGCTGAACATAACCCTTTCCAGTCAATGATCGGTTCAGTTGGACCAGAGGACCCAGTCCAGTCCATGTAAAAACAGTCCACACCATTATGGAGTCACCACCAGCTTGCACAGTTCCTTGTTGACAAACTTGGGTCCATGGATTCGTGGAGTCTGCGCCACACTCGAACCCTACCAACAGCTCTTACCAACTGAAATCGGGACTCAACTGACCAAGCCACGGTTTTCCAATCGTCTAGGGTCCAACCGATATGGTCACGAGCCCAGGAGAGGCGCTGCAGGCGATGTCGTGCTGTTAGTAAAGGCACTCGAGTCGGTCTTCTGCTGGCATAGCCCAGTACAGCCAAAGTTCGCCGCACTGTCCTAACGGACACGTCCGTCGTACGTCCCACATTGATTCCTGCGGTTATTTCACGCAGTGTTGCTTGTCTGTTAACACTGACCATTCTGCGCACACGTCGTTGGTCTCGGTCGTTAAGTGCAGGCGGTCGGCCACTGCGTTGTCCATGGTGGGAAGTTATGCCTGAAATTAGGTATTCTCGACATACTCTTGACACTGTGGATCTGAGAATGTTGAATTTCCTAACCATTTCCGAAATGGAATGTCCCATGCGTCTAGCTCCAACTACCATTCCGCGTTCAAAGTCTGTTAATTCCCGTCGTGCGGCCATAATCACGTCAGAAACCTTTTCACATGAATCACTTGACTACAAATGAAAGCCCAACCTATGCACTGCCCATTTATACATTTTTTTACGCTATACTACTGCCATCTGTATATTTGCATATTGCTATCCCATTACTTTTGTCATCTCTGTGAAAATGTTACATTACCGAAAACATTTCCAAAGGGGTCCTTGTCCGTGTACATCGATTTTCGTGAAACAGCGAAACATGTACCTGGAGTGTATTTCTTAATTGTATTTCTTAGTGCGGTTGTATACATTTTGGTTTGGATGTTACTGTTGGTCACGATCATTTTCTGTAGAAATAAGAGCCTTCTGAAACAAATCATTCCCCCTAAAATGAAATATATTGTATTTAATCNACGATCATTTTCTGTAGAAATAAGAGCCTTCTGAAACAAATCATTCCCCCTAAAATGAAATATATTGTATTTAATCTTTGTGAACAAGGTCTATTTGGGAAATCGAATGAATTTCAAACCTTTGTTTAAACTGCCTACGCGCTGTTTTGGACCTATAAAACATTTGCCATTCCATGGCAATGGCTTGGAAGGAACCAACAGGACATTTATTGTAAATTGTCATATTTGTGGACAAGGGACGCTTTGTAAATTGACTGCTCAATATTATCGACCCAGTTGTTTAACCTTCAAAATATACTAACTGAATTTATCACAAAGGATACTGCTGAACTATTGTAACGTCGATACAAAGTTATAGCCGTCGTTAATATACAGACCAAACAAGTTTTTTTGTGACAAACCTCTTTTGCAGTAGTTCATATTTAGCGGTATTTGCTTCGATAAGAATGCACGTGTTGTAGCAAGTGCAGTGATTGCAGCTAAAGAAGCACATGCCCCCAACTGCTCATTAAACCAAATGTTAAATAAAATCTTCCAGCTAATAATTTAGAAGAAAATCGAGGTGTGTGTCTGTGCCGTGCGGTTTACGTAAATACGTTTACGTCTGTGTTTGCGTCACGTCGACTTCTTTATGTTCGCGAAGCCATCTCACTGTTTACACCACGGACAAGGCAGCACTGTTCAATGGCTGATTATACGTCCTTTCCGACGACATGCGTTGCTCGTATTTCCTCTGGGCTTTTCGATGAGTATACGTTGAAATCAGACATTTTAAATTCAATTATTACTTTTTTTTATTGGTCACTAAAAAAATATTTTACAAAATTCCACACTCTATGACTTTATTAGATAGAGATGTTTCGTTTGACACCAAGATCGGCGCGCTAGAACACTGGAGTTGCATAATGTACTGCCCCGGCATTCTGGCCCAATCCGAGATTGATCGCTAGTCGGCGCGGGCCCCCCGCAGAGTCTCGCGCATGCGCAGAACAAACTCAACATCATCCTCGCATTGTAATCGTATACGCGATCGGACGAGACCGCGTAAATCTCAATCGTGTTATTACAGCAGCGCCACTGTAACTTAGGACTTGGCAAGCTCTGCCAATATCTGGTCACATCTCCCAATGGAAGGGATACAATTGGTCGAAGGGGGCATGGCAGACGGTACGCGGCCTCTGCAGCTCTTCAACACGCAGGCGGTGTTGCCACGTTTACAGAGAAACGTTTACTACAAACGTATTATTCAAAGTTATCCCCTTCCCCACTAGTTTATGCCACTAAGCCCGCGTTTCATACCTCACCTTGTAGTCAGCTCTGTACAAAATTTACTTGCAATTTTAAAATCACTTCTACTGAAGTTGTTTCCTGTTTGATTTGAATTACTTAAAAACTGTGACATGCAAAGCGTGCATTGTTTTGTAGCACATCAAAGACAGATTATATATATATATATATATATATATAGTATAGGTATGCACTCCCTCTGCTCTAAAATGAGCTCTGCGATAACATACATGTGACATTACAGAGCGCGATATTAAAGAAACTAATTAGATATTTTACTTTGACAACCCAATGACATCATTTATAGTTACTTTCTTCATACAGAGTACCTAGAAATGCGATATAAAATAGCGATAGTAATAGCAGTGAAAATGTATTAAAAGTATACTACTAAGAAATGCACGGGTGGTTTTTCTTCAACGTGGTTCAAGTACTTGCGCACGTGAGTTACAAGATCTCTGTTTTGTGACCGCAACTATTTCCATTCTCTACCCGCGTTATCTCGGGTCGCTGCGTACTGTCCCGCACATTTCTCCGCGCACGATACTACAACGTGGCAACACTGGACCCATCTGACACTCTGTCCGCTACATGTGTGGGGCATTTTCGGTGCTTTGCAAGTCGTTCTGTCTCTTCTTTTACTAGGGTAGGCGGAGGCAGGTCCGTTCTTAGGCCTGCGCTACTACAGTGACGAAGTTATATCGTCGGAACTTAATTGATCACCCTGCAACCGTTACATCGCCGTTAACGTCCTGATACACCACGTGTCGGTCTGACTTTAAATATGAATTCACGTCAAAAAAAGTTGTCACGTGAAGGTTAAGTTAGTTACATTTGAGTTAACTATTTGAGTTTATATTTTCCAAGAGAGTCGATACATATCGTGTCGTCTTTTTAGACGCTGAAATAATTTTGTCGAGTTCCGTAGTGGAGGCGATCAAATTATCTTTTATATTGTACGGCTAGCAATGTTTTACTGCATCAAGCCAATAAACCCGAACATCTCTCGGAAGTGAAGGGTTTAAGACTATTCGCCATATTGAATTAAGAGTGTATCCAGGATTTTATTACCAGATACTCGCAAATGAAATTATGGATATTTACATTAATACCGCTGTCCTCGTTGGGTTTTGCTGGTGTTACTTTATTGGCCATGAAAACTTGCGTACGGATGGCTCTTGTGTTTAATAATTATGTTTGATCGCGTAGTTTATCCAAACTGTGAGGTTTGTTCCTGGATTGCGTAACAGGTTATCTATCTATGCACAGACTTTGCCTTCAAATAAATTGTTTTTGTACAAGCCACTCTCGTACTATGTAATCTTTCGGTCGAGAGCAAAGGATGTTAAAATAGTTATCTATGTATAAGATAGTTTTTCCTCTGTTTATGTAATAGTACTGCTCAGCCCATGTTAGTGAAGCATTACATTTTAGATTTTTCCGAAGTAGCGCCTGAAAATATATGACGCGCTAACTCACAAACACAAATGTCCCCCACCTGTCAGAAACTGATCATTAAGCTTATATAATAAATCTCATGCAATGAAACACAGGCAAACACGTGTTTAAGCATAAATCTGCATTTACATGTAATAATAAAAAAATTAGAGAAGTCAAGACACGCTTTATTAATTGTCTGCAAACATTATTTTGTAACTACGCAATATCTTATTTAAATATTATCTATTAACTGTGTTCGTTAATATTTTAAACAACCGCAGTATCGACACATTATTATAACTTTTTTTTTTGTGAATGGGAGAGCGTAAGTTGTTTCTATGTCCAGTTTAAAATACACGACTCGTAATTCGTCCTTTGTGAAATGCTTGGCTCCTAATACTCGATGGTGTCTCCCCCCCTCCCCCTGATGGGGTCTCTCCCCCTGATGGGGTCTCTCCCGGATTTTCTCGTGTGGGGATCGTGCCGTACGATGCCGCTGGTCGGCGGGTTTTCCTCGAGAATCTCCCGTTTCCCCCCGCCCTTGCATTCCGGCGCTGCTCCATGCTCACTTCTCGCTTCACCCTCATCGGCTCTCAAGACCTCGATGTCAAGAGCCGCCCAAGTCTCTTCACTCACTCACTTGTCCCCAGTCATCTGTTGCAGAAGTGTCGTTATTGTGCTAGAGTCGCATAGCTGCGACGAGCAAGAGAGACGATGAAAACTGCAAAGACGACACGACAACGTGTATTTACAAACATGTAAATTTGGTTATAATATCACTCCTTTTAATAATAATAGCCGGAACTGTTAAATGTGCGTAGAGTCATACAAATCCTCAGTTGCACTAACCAAATCTTACCGTCTAAGGCGTTAAAATAAGAACAAAATAATTTGGTCCAAAGAACAAAATAAAAAATTGCCCCTGTGGCGGATTCACCCCTCCTCCATCATTCAGCACAACTTCCCTTCTCAACCTCTGCCAATCCCACCCACAATAACAACTATTATGGATAAGTGATAGGAAGCATTAATTCCAGAACATTCACACTGAATCAGGAAAAGACATTTGACACTGTAATTTGCTTTCTCAGGTTGGTGAAGTGTAAATACAAATGACAAAGACAAAAATATAGTTTCTAATATAATTGTGGCAGTAAGATTTTGATGTTTCTTTAAAAAATGCCACCAAGTTTGGTTTATATTGATTAGATATTGTTTGATAACGTCCCTCGGTGTTACGACCTGGGGGCTTATCAGAGGACGGCTTATAAACTATCTTATGATCCAACTTAAATTAATACCCACGCATTCACTAGGATTCGAACCCAGAACCTCCCGCACCTCATACCGGTAGCGCACAACCAACTGCGCCACAGGAGGTTGGCGTTTGGTTTAGAAAAAAATAGTAAAAACCACTCTCCTTGATAACATTTTAATAGGTTACCCAATTGAAAATAAAAATAAATAAAGTTACGAAAACCCGTACGTATTATTTACATTTTTCATTAAGCAGACTCGAGATGAGTGTCTCCCCGAGAAACGGGAATTAAAAATTCCTTATCTTTCTCTATCTTCCGCCTAACACACACAATCTCGGCCACAGCATCAGTCCTGGAGCAGAAGATACTCTCCTCGCCTAACACCTGTGCCTCACCACAGGACCACACTCGCAGATCACGCCGGAGCCGCGACACCTAGACACCTTGCGATGCTGGTACACGATTACTAATTTCCGTATATTGATGTACATTAGTACGGAAATGTACACAGTAAATATACGGAAACGCAATCCGTAACGACGAAAAAACTGAGTTAATTCCGTAAATACAAAATACGGAAAGTCTCCGTGTTTCCTATAGCTTCGGGTTTCCGGGGCGAACAATGCCGAGTAGACACGAAGCTTTCTTCGCCGCTGTAACCAGAAAATTATAGTTTCCGCGGCAGTTCGGTTATCACGTCATTAAGACCTGTTCTTTCGAACATTAAAACGTAGAATCAGGCTAAGTTAAGTAGAAACTGACAAAAGATGCTTATGTGACTCGTAGAGAAATACAACATGTATACTACAGATATCATGTGAGAGTTGTACGTGAGTGGTATCTGTCCTGAGAGCTCTAGGGCAGAGTGGCCGGCTTGTTGCCGGGGGGGGCGGGGGGTCCGTGGGTTCGCGGCCCGGCTCCTCCGCGGCAGATCTTCAGTTCTCCATGTCACGCACATATGTGCTGTGAATTTGTCATCAGGTCGGTCTGACTTGAGCTCGTCAAACGTCAACAACACACACTGTCACGTCACACACACTCTGCCCAACGGCAAATATATCGGTCAATATTTCAATAAAGTCAACTTTAAAAAAAATAGTGATCAGAGTCGCGGACACACAACGTTTTTAATCTCGTTCAAATCTTGCGCATGTTTAAAATATTTTAACTTTTCTTATTGTGTTTTTATACACAGTAGAACCCCCAAATAACGACAATTTAATACTTTTCCGTTGTATATTTTTATTTTAAACTTGAAGTACATAAAAGTAACCAGGAAATTAAACGGACAGGTTATGTGTAATTTACGGAAAGTCAGTTTTCGAAAATCGATGTGTCCTTAATTTTACGGATAGTTTATGGACACCTCTAGATAAATTTTTACCAGGACGTTTCCGTAAAATGAAGGAAATATTTTAACAGTGTAGTGCTCGCCTGATTGCTTGCTCTCTCACACCGCCAAGTTCAAAACACCAATAATTCAATGCATACTATTGTTTGTAGATTCCTTGTTATCCCTGGATCCCCTTGACACAACTTGATGCGTGGCGGGTACCGGGGATAGGAATTGCGCTGTATTCACACCCTGAGAAATAACACCCGGGGAAGTCCCGATATATAAAAATACGCGGGGATGAACCTCAGCCGAAAGAAAAAGGGAAAGTCCCGAAAATTAGCTGATATAAGCCCTCAGCGAAGGAAACAGGGTAACCCCCGGTCCAAATTAGTGCCGACACAGCTCTCGGGAACCCCCGAGACGCTTGCTACACCCCACCCTCCGCCCCTAGTTTGAGCGAGCGAGTCGCTGACGAGACCGAAATCCTATACAAAAAACGCGCGAGTTATGCCAGGGAAGTCCCTGTTTCTGTCGATACAATCTGCTGACAGCCAAGTTGAATATATCGAGAGATGGGTTAAATTCGGCAGCAGCCAAGGTTCGTGGTCATTCAGTCGCGGGCATTCAGTTGTCGTCAGTCGTGAGCAGTCGATCGTGAACCGAGAAGGCAGTTAGGCGAGAGGCAGTCATATCAATGGGCCGGAGTTCGGGACCGGCCCAGGCAATCAGTAGTAATCAGTTGTTCGCAGTCAGTTGTTCAACCGAGACGGGAGTTGTTCGGCAGTACAGCCGAGGAGACGAGATAGATGTAACCGAAACGGGAGTAAACAGTCGTGTAACGAGAACAGTGCCGAGAATTCATGTGTAAATTTCCGAGACAAACCGAGTAGAAGTGCCGAGAACTTAT
>NQII01000739.1:41190-120975 GCA_002778355.1 Clitarchus hookeri
ACAGCACGCCAACGAGAGCCAGTCCGAGGGCCCGAACCAGGGCCACCCAACTCACCATGCCTCAGCTACCAACGAAGACAACTCACCGAAAGCCGCAGTCACAGATAAGTAGAGAAACCTCTCCCTTCAACAACCTTCCCCGACGCATAGTATTCAGCCCACCAGCCCTCCAGGCTTACGACTAGAGGGGGGCTCAGTCTCGCCAGTGTGTGTAATAACTATGTGACCTTTTGATCAATAAAATCGTGGTGTGTTAACTAACGGAGAATACCAGTATTTGTTTACCACTAAAGCAACAACCTCAGGTGTCATTAGTCTGCACCGAAATAATTTAACTATATGAACTGCTGGCCACCCCTTGTATAACTCAGGTGACCGAGTAGCGACAAACTTATATCATGCGAGGTACCGCCTCAGAACGTGCCCTCCGGTTCCTTCATTTACAGAAGCTTACGAGTATTTCTCCCACAATTACTNGCGAGGTACCGCCTCAGAACGTGCCCTCCGGTTCCTTCATTTACAGAAGCTTACGAGTATTTCTCCCACAATTACTCTTTAGTCCCGCCTTCCAAAGACAACTTCCCGTTGCCCGACTAAGTACAAATATCTGCGGAAAAAGTTAAAGTTCTCACTCTTCTGAGAGAACGTTAGAAGTCCTGACTTCTCTCAGGAAAGGTTAGAGTCCCAACACATACTTTAACTATGGTAGTGCCGCGCGACTAACGTCCACGCACAGCTATGCGTAAGATATCTCTCACGGTCTCCAACGCAGCTCCGCCAACCAGGTCCAGAGGATGTCTCGGCGATGTCTCCTTGCCCGCTGCCGGCCGAGTCTTCCGCCCAATATTGTATTTCCGATTGATTGATGAAGTTTGATTCATACAAAATGAGCATGTACAATGAGTGACACAAAATTACATACATGAACAAGTATACGAAAAGCAACGTGGCAGTGTAAATACACTCTACTGTAGAACAATATAAGGCCCGAATAAGTGAAACTGAACCATACAGAGAAAACGAATTAACAAAGNAATACACTCTACTGTAGAACAATATAAGGCCCGAATAAGTGAAACTGAACCATACAGAGAAAACGAATTAACAAAGCTGGGGAAAACTATCCAAAACCCCAAAGTGAGTGAAGTTAAAAATGTCGGCCATGTGGAACAAGGCAACTCAACGAATAATACAGGAAAGGAACTGATGTGGCAGAAGATAAAGGTAAAAGGATATAAAAANTGGAACAAGGCAACTCAACGAATAATACAGGAAAGGAACTGATGTGGCAGAAGATAAAGGTAAAAGGATATAAAAACTGTTGCAAAACGCAAGAGTGATCTAAATGTATTGAGACTGGCGAGCCCCGAAACCCCGCTACTCCAGCGTGAGCTCGTTCACAGTTCTGTGTCCTACGACGTGCATGATAGTAGCTAGGTCGGGTGGAGAATAGGCTGCGTCTCAGGCTAAGCCCTATACGCCTTAGGTCGGGGTTATTATGTTTAAAAGGACGCATTCATCGCGGATGAGCAAGGCTGCCTGGTGCTATGCACGCAACTGTAGCCAAGGATACACCGCGGAAGAGGAAGGGTCTAGATGGAAGGGCACAGCAAACTAGCAAAAAGGGGCCGGGGGGGCACTGGGAAAACCTGTGCGACACTCGCGGAGGGAAAATGCATTTATTCCTTCAACTGGATTAGGGTGAGAGAAAGTAAGGTAAGTTGTTAGCGAAGATAAACTTGTGAGAGTTTGGTGCGGGGCGATATGATTTTTCTACCCGAACTCACCCTGCTGTACATACAGAGTGTTTAGTAACTAATGTTACAGACTTTGGGCGGAGATTCCTTAGGAAAAAACTTCGCTGCCGATACACTTATGTCCGGAAACGACGTCTAAGGGTAGAAAATACCCCCGAAAGTTGAACTATAAAAAGCCTTTTTATTTAATAAAATGGAAACAAATGAATATTATACATAATAAACTACCCATCGTAACATAATATTAATTTGTTTCGATTTTATTTTAAAAAATGATTTTTAAAGCCCAATTTTTGGGGGTGTTTTCTACCCTAAGACATTGTTTCCGGGCATAAGTCTATCGGCATTTTCGTAATATTGTACCGTAAGGAATGGCCTCCCAAAGTCTGTAACATAAGTTACGAAACAACCTGTATGCCTCCCTGACACCNGAACCGCGCATCTAGTACCACAGGCCAAGGAGCATCCAGAACCATCTACATATTAATACATAATATTCGATCATCATTAACAAATCACAAGTAATTACCTATATGAAGTAATCATCTACAAATCAGGTACAAATTCACAAGGACATTCCGTGGTGCACAAGACAAAACGCCTACGCTGATTCAGGCAGCAACCCGTACAACAGCAGCATTCGGCAGGTAGCAGTGCTTCCAGGCGACTTGCATCTTGTAGTGAAAATGTTCAAATCGACAGCACTGGAGCCAGACTTGATTATGCCCCTCGCCAGCCCATTCGTTGACTGTGAATGCAATAAAAACGCGTTACAAAAGTGCGGACCAAAATAAAAATATTAAACATTGAGAGATCTGAATTTTGGAGAGACGAAAACATGTCAACATGTGGCAGGAAAACTCTTGCCACGCCCCTTCACAAGCAATTAATTTGGTTGCGCCAAACAAACTTTGTTTTATTCAACAAAACATTTTCCTCGGTGCAGTTTCAAAGGCGGTGGACGGAAGGTAAATATGAAAAACATGATGCTGACGAAGAGTGCAAACACTACGTAAACAGGGTAAAACGTTAATTTTATGAGTTTAGTCCAGTAAGTAGCAAATAATATTTCCCCTGTAAGATACAAATTGCCCACGGTAGGGAAAGTTTGTCGAGTTATTTTGTTTTACGACGTTGCACGGCCTTTTTATCGTACTGCACGACACGACGAAAATATAANGCCAAACAAACTTTGTTTTATTCAACAAAACATTTTCCTCGGTGCAGTTTCAAAGGCGGTGGACGGAAGGTAAATGTGAAAAACATGATGCTGACGAAGAGTGCAAACACTACGTAAACAGGGTAAAACGTTAATTTTATGAGTTTAGTCCAGTAAGTAGCAAATAATATTTCCCCTGTAAGATACAAATTGCCCACGGTAGGAAAAGTTTGTCGAGTTATTTTGTTTTACGACGTTGCACGGCCTTTTTATCGTACTGCACGACACGACGAAAATATAAATTGTTTCTCATTCAAAACTGCTAGTCGTGCACACACCAGCTAAATGGCATCACAACCCAGCAACACATTGAAACGCCTTTCGCTGATCAGCGCATGAGNAATTGTTTCTCATTCAAAACTGCTAGTCGTGCACACACCAGCTAAATGGCATCACAACCCAGCAACACATTGAAACGCCTTTCGCTGATCAGCGCATGAGGTACCATCCAGCTGGCAGCCTAGCCAATAGTGGAGCATCTGCCGCACATGGTAGTCAATCAGACACAAGGCCCGTTCTCAAAGCCTCGCGCATCCAATCAGCGAATGGGTATGGCCATATCAATAGATTCACCACGCTATTTAACTTCTATATACTTACCTGTTCTGTGGCGAGACCATAAGCAACAAAAGTGACGAGCTTTCAATCACTGGGAATACTTAGTGACTGAAAATATTTGTGCGGCACTTAACAGCGACGCCTTGCGAGCCGATGGGAGGGATCGAGGTGACAATGGAGAAGTGCCGGAATTAAAGGGTGGGAGGAAACAGGACATCCCCGACAAAAACCCGTCGATCAGCGGCATCGTCCGGCACGATTCCCACATGCAAAGATCCGNAGGAAACAGGACATCCCCGACAAAAACCCGTCGATCAGCGGCATCGTCCGGCACGATTCCCACATGCAAAGATCCGGGAGCAACCCCGCTGGGAATCGAACTCGGTTCGCCTAGGTGGGAGGTGAGTAGTCTAACCACCACATCACCGCAGCCCCCCTTGTCCTATTGGTTTACGCCACACTTGACACGTCTGCTCCACTGAATAAAGTTTATTACTGGCTGGCTCTTAACCAATGTGGTGGATAGTCTTCCGATTAAACATCCTTTCATATGTAACACGTAATAAAATCTATATCGTTCATTTTGGGTGTTATAAAAATATTATTTTTTTTATAATAGCGATAATTACTGTTGATGAGCTATAAATTTCTTAAAAGATTCTGATAAGCATAAACGAAACAATGAACCTACATTAACGCGAATGTTGTTTTCAGTGGTAGAGGAATTTTCTTCCTTTGTGTAGCCCGAGTTATCCCCGGTCACGGTGTTCGCCATGGAAAAACTTATTATTTTATGTTTGTAACATATATTGTTCACCTCGTAGACACTTTCTGTGACTACTTTTTCTCAGATAAAATTTATTTTTATCGCATGGTTTCTGCAAAATAACATGTCAAAGTCAAATTATATAAACCAAATTATTTACAGAAAATTTAGAAAGGGCAATCGAAAAATTTTGTCTTAATTCATTTTAAGAAATGTTTAGAAAAAGTAATTTTCTATAAATTTAGGGACAGTCACAAATCAAAAGTATACAAAAAATTTCCTTATTTTCAGCCATTTTCTGATATTTCAGAAACACTTTCCTTGCGCAAAATTATAGATGAAGGAGAAGCTCTTGACACCTTCTTTCAGTCTGCGTTATATCATTCCTGTGCGTAAAATGATTTCTATTATTTGTACATTTCTAAAACAGTACAATGATAATTTTATAAAATTGTGATTTTGGTGTGCATTTATGAGAAAACCACGCGATCATTTTTTTATTCGCGAGGAAAGAGTACTTGCTGATAACGTGTAAAAGTTGAACAATGTATGGTACAATTATAAAATAACGCATTTTCGTGGGCAGCGCATTAAAAATCCTCCTCTGAAATGGTTGAAGCACCCAGCAGACTGCGTCTCGATATTTGTTGTTCGTAATGACTGAACGCATCAAGGTGCGAGTCATCCATCCTACACGTGTCGTCGTCCTTATTGGAAAACAGTTTAGCTCGCCGCGTCATCGGACACGTTCGGACAATAACAGACGCCCCTCGGGGATCCCTACACGCAGTGGTGTCTGAGTGTCACTCCGGTACAGCCGGGGCCCTGTAAAGGCGGCTGGTGGGGTTGTTGATCAAGGCAAGGGCCGGTGGGATTGAGATGATGCGACACATAATATGCTGGCTCCCGCGAGACGGCTGGCACCTGGTAAACAAGCCCGGCCCCGCGCGTTATTGGTTCGTTCGCATATTGTCCGCTAGGTGGCAGTGCAGCACGTGTGTTCCGAGCGTGTGCTGTACATAGCAGTCAGGTCGGATGACGGGGACTATCGGCATCGCACCGCTGTCCATCGGAGCGGTGTGATGTTTCCTGAACCCAACGTGAGTCGTTCATCTTAACCTCTCGTGCTCGTCGTGCGCCGTTTGTGTATTGAGTATGGCACACGAGCAAAACACACTGACGTCATTCGTGTCCAGGATCGCGGGAAATGCGGCTACTACAAGTATGAGTGTGATACAATCTGTATATATATCAATGTTGTGTCAGTTTGTTCGGACGCGTATAACTTCCGACACAATTGATCAATTTTCATTGTTTTTTTTATAAACCTTCCTTTAGTTCCCACGAGTGTTTGTACACCTTTCTTTTTTATCTGTATTACCTGCAAAGGTACTAAAATCTGCAAAAAAAAAACTCATTTTCACAATGCTTTCGCGTCAGGAAGCGCCTTTGTCGACAGCTGTCTGTTTGAACATTTCAGCTATTTGAACCATCCAACTTATTCATGCGCGTGGAAGTTGGTAAAACTGAAAACTTTGTATACGAACAAGTACTTCAATAATAACGATTTTGAAAATACATATACTTCTTTTAATTAATTTCGCAGAAATGAATAGAACCAAAATATTTTATGCCACAGCAACGCGTGGCCGGGTAAGCTAGTTATCAATAATGAAACTGCTGAGGAAACCATGCCTGTACTCGCAATAGAACAAAGCGGAAGAGAAAGTGCTGGCTTAAATAATAAAACAAAAGATACAGACGTTGAACATAATGCGGGCGGATTATCAGACCCAGGGCAACCACAGTCTGTTTTTCCATGGCCGGTGTGGACCGAAGATATGTGGGGACTAAAACAATATTCCTTCCCGTGGCTGGATTGCCAAAATGTTAAGCTACGCCCTGAAGTGTTGCAGTTAGGTGCTTTCAAACAGCAAACAATTTCTATTTCAAATTAATGGAAGTCAGTTAGAGTTGGTTTTAATGGAGCAGCTCGCACAGCTCAACCAAAATCTTCGAGAAAGAAAATAATTGAGCATAAGCAATCCGACGACCATATTATTGCTCAGAAAGTCTCTGAAAAATTTAAAGATCGTGCAATTGAAAGTGTGTGCGATTCGATTAATGCTGCTTATCTGAAATCTAACAAATTAATTTTCAGGTCAGCTTATTACTTAGGATAGAAAGACTGTCCCCTTCTAGACCATTTTAATTTGCTTGAACTCCAGCAACTAAATGGTGTTAATATCGGCGTAGGATTGCATTCACGATACAGTGATGTTCATATACCTGAAATGTCTCTAACGAAATGAAAAATCGTATAATTAAGAATATCAAGGACATTTCTGGAGAAATATCCATTCTTCTTGATGAGGCCACTAGTTTAAGATGTAAGTCAACTTATTGTGTACATGAAATGTGAAGTTAACAATACAATGCAGTCCTGCTATTTATTTCTGGACTTGTTTGAGATTCCAGATCAAAAGGCTGACACAATCCTTAAAACTTTAATAGATTGTTTAAATGGACGAGTTCACGGAAGATAACCTTCAACAAAATTTAGTCGCATTTACAAGTGATGGTGCAAGTTCAATGCTAGGAAAACGATCTGGAGCTATTGCTGTGTTGCATTGGGTTAACCATAGGCTAGAGTTAGCCATGTCTGATGCAGTGGATGAGGTTTATGGAGTAAACGATTTTCAAATATTTATGGATGAACTATATTCACTGTACAGTCGATCACCAATGAACCGAAGACAATTACGAGAATGTGCTGCAGAGCTGGATCAGTAGACTGGTAGAACAGGATGCGTACTGAACACTAGGTGGGTGGCTGGCTTATTCAGGACTATTTCAGCAGTACGCCATTGTTATAGTGTTTTGTTCAGTCATTTTACACAAGCAAAAGAGGACGTGAGAAGTTCAACAGATAGAAATATGTACAACTGGTTGTTGAAGCCCCTTTCATCCAGACAATTCATTTTAGACCTAGCTATCATGTATGACGTTTTAGCAGAACTGGCCATGCTTACCAAGGCTTAACAGAACAGTGGCACAATAGTTGTGTATGCAGATGTAATCATTCAACGAAGCACTAGATTTATTGAATTCCTTAAAGAGAAAGCAGGAACTAGAGTGAGTGCTTGGGGCTCAAGTAACTATCAATGAAGGGAAGTTTTTTTTCTTGTCCATTGACAAATAATCCAAAGTTTGTTTCCATCAATCACCAACAACTGATCTCAAGCATTGCAAACAACTTGAAGCAACGGTTACTGACGACAATTTCAAGCCAAGAAAATACCACGAATTCAGACAATAAGAACCCAGCCGTATGTCAGAAACTCCTAAATGAACTGAAAGTGCTTGAAAGAGATCAGTGGCCTTCAGAGATACCCACACGATTTGGAGAAATTGAAATGGGACATCTTTGCCATTAATTCAAATTAAATTCCACGAAGATTACAGATGCCTATCGAGATTATCTTGCCAATAGTGATAGAGTTCCTTAAGTGTTTATTACTTTGATTAATTGCACAAAACTTATCCCACGTAGCTCTGCAGAGTGTGAACGCGGATTCAGCCAGATTAATCTCATCGTATCTCAAACCAGGACAAGGCTATTGACGTCACATGTCTCTGCACTATTGTTTTTATGGACCTTCCTCGCGAGAGTGGGATCCCACGCCATATGTAACATCTTGGTTAAGGGCACATCGTCCAGCAGAAGATACAAGAACACGGCTAGCCCAAACAAGAGATAATATAGAGGAAAATGAAAATCCATGTTCAAGCATGCTTTAAACCTAAAGTAAAGAACTCATTTATTCATCTCAGTACAACGTGATAATCATTTAATGTGAAATATTTCAATTGTTAATTTGTTTTTTTTTTGTACAGAGGAAACTTGCAAACAATTATAATGTTAAAGCAAAAATTCTACATTGTTCTGTAAGTTGGCGATTTTAGATTGCTAACCTGAGTAAAAAAAAATGTACGTGTTTTGTGAAGGTGGTGGTTGGGGGGCTAGGGTTGGCCACGCGGGGCTATATAAACGTGCCTCGTCCCTGATTGGCCACTGCGTGCTCCGGAAGATCCGCTATCGGCCGGGCTGCAGTCTCGCAAGTTAGTCTCCGGGCGCTGGTTAACCAACGACGACCCGCCATATTACTGGCCAGTGAATCCATTTTGCTGGCGTGTGCGGCTTGTCATGTTTTTAATATTTTATGCTTGTGACTATGGAAGCTTTACGCTGTTACGAGGGAAGAACTGAAGTTAATTATGGAGACGGAATACATAGTTAACACAGTTGTTAGGAGTAATTTTAAATACAAGCAATCGGCGAGGGAGGTCCTAATCAGTTACAATGGACGACTAGCCTGGATGATACAGTCGCCGGAGGCTGAGTGTTGTCGGGAAGCGACAAGCGGCGCGCCAACCTGCGTCTCGATGGCTTCATCTCTGCCTGGGTCCTCACACACAGGACTCGTACACAGTGTTGCCTAGTGTTATATAGCTTCTGGTGGCGTGATTGTCTCAAACACCGTGCTGTCGGGAGGGGAGCTCCGCTGATGTGTTCTATAACTATTATTGTTGTAATGTGTGTTGGATTCTTCGCCTGGCGTCGCTGCAGTTCGCGGGGCTTGACCGCCTTTACTGAATCATAACAAGCTGGAGTTGCCAGTACAATATGCTGATTCACTTCTGTAACCCTAATTATTCTGTGCCCAAGACGCGTGATAGTTAAAACCATCCAAAAAGCTAAATGGTTCTGAGCCGATTTTTTTTAAGAACTTGGCATGGAATATTTCCGCGAAAATCAAATGCCGCCAACAAAAACCAAAATAAAAACTGAAGAGTTTAAAGTTTTTCTTTTAACTATGAGCAACTATACCGGAGACCGGGCCTATTTGACAGCTCGAGGCACCCTCGTACTGGCTTCACGAGTTATTGTCTTCCCCACACCAACGCTTCAGAAGGCAACGAGTTACCTTTGCACTACCATCCTTCCTTAAATGCGACTATACTCAGGGAAAAATTCTTGCGTATAGTTGCAACGGCACATAATCGTATTTCACTACGAGATAGAATGAAATCATATTTGGTGTTCCTAGCAATTCAANAAACTGAAGAGTTTAAAGTTTTTCTTTTAACTATGAGCAACTATACCGGAGACCGGGCCTATTTGACAGCTCGAGTCACCCTCGTACTGGCTTCACGAGTTATTGTCTTCCCCACACCAACGCTTCAGAAGGCAACGAGTTACCTTTGCACTACCATCCTTCCTTAAATGCGACTATACTCAGGGAAAAATTCTTGCATATAGTTGCAACGGCACATAATCGTATTTCACTACGAGATAGAATGAAATCATATTTGGTGTTCCTAGCAATTCAANTATAGTTGCAACGGCACATAATCGTATTTCACTACGAGATAGAATGAAATCATATTTGGTGTTCCTAGCAATTCAATTGTATGTTTGTTTCGTCAGGTAAGAGCTGTATATTTTAAAAACTAGCATCTGTATAAGTTCTAACAAACCTCTCTCCCTTTTTCTCTTTCTCTCTGTGTGTGTGTGTGTGTATAAAACCTCTAGCAAAAGTTCTCCTCGTAGTGCTCTGCCCTCGACAGCTATTAAACATCGCCAGCGAATCGCATAAAGGACGGGGGAAATTGAAACACAATCTCGAATCTGACATTTTAAATTTCCAAATATAGCTTCGTGTGTATCGTATCGTGGTTTTTTCATTCCCTAGGACATCTTCTGAGGAACGACAGAAGTAAAAATGTTTGCACGTCGTGAAAGTTTTCAAAACGTCCTCATGTAAGAATAAAGGATAGACATTGACTGTTCGCAGTTGAATAAATATGTATTACAGCTCTGCTTACTTACACTCCGATAAACTGTTAGAAATTTTTCCATATAAGACTACGCCCGCATTGAGAAAGCATGAGTGGAAGTTTCTCTCCCGTGTTTACATGGCAGCTTTCTTACATTTGTTAGTAAAGAGTCAAATACACCGTGGATTTCCCAACTTTGTATACAGACGACGCTCAGCGTTGATTTGTGGTAAATTTGCAACGTTGTTTATACGTTGAAAAATTCCGATACAGAAGAAGTTTACTGGAAAAGAATTTTGCTTAACTGTTTTTTTTTANCGTTGTTTATACGTTGAAAAATTCCGATACAGAAGAAGTTTACTGGAAAAGAATTTTGCTTAACTGTTTTTTTTTAGCTTATCGCGTGTATAATTCCGCCTCTAGCCTGGATTAAAAATGCCCTCGTTCTGGGAATGTTACTNTTTTTTTTTAGCTTATCGCGTGTATAATTCCGCCTCTAGCCTGGATTAAAAATGCCCTCGTTCTGGGAATGTTACTCACACGTCCGTTTGGTGACAAAGAGAAATCCTCACAAAGCATGTTGGTATTGCGTCAATTCTCACTTTAACACTTTGAGAGCTGAACACATTTGCATACATTCAAGAAAAGTTGTAAGTGAGTGGCCTATGTCTAGTACTGCAGAAATACCATTTATGTTGTTCCCTGTATTACCGCTCACCACACTCCTGCTACATATTTCTTTATTTATTGTACAACGTTGTCCTCATTTACATGATTTATAACAGTTCATTATTGGCGGCATTGTGATGCTGAATTGATTTTGCTCAAATCGATTGTCCTTTGTTGTGTAAAAGAATTTTAAAGCAATTATGTACATTTGAGTGGTTACAAACAAAATTAAATTATAAATCAGGAATATTACTACCGCAGCGCTGTAATATTCTTGTATTATATTGTCACACACTAGCTGGACAATGACGCTAGCATATCCGTGATAGTTTTATTTTTGGCGGCGAATAAATCTATGTAATAGCGTTGCCGAAGTGTTGATATACAGTACGAGTATAAAAGAATCTCCCAACTTCGAAGGTCTATAATATCAAAACCAAACAACCTACAACCTTGATTGACCCATCGAATGAATCACGAAACCGTGAAGTTTGTTTACCATACATTCATAAATGTTCAATGTGACCACCATGAGCGACCCGAACGACATCTACNAAACCGTGAAGTTTGTTTACCATACATTCATAAATGTTCAATGTGACCACCATGAGCGACCCGAACGACATCTACCCGATAATCAAACTCGTTCCATACTCTTGTCAGTATGTCCGGTGTAACGGTTTGGATGGCGTCCGTAATTCTCGTTTTGAGGTCGTCAATGTTAGCCGGCAATGATGGACGAAACACTTGATCCTTTATGTACCCCCATAGAAAAAAATCGCACGGGGTAAGATCCGGGCTTTTTGGGGGCCAGTGATAAAGAGCCTGGTCACCAGCTGCTCCTCGACCAATCCAGCGTTGCGGCAACATCTCGTTCAGGTATCCGCGAACAGCTAGGTGCCAATGGGATGGCGCACCATAAAGGTAACACCAGACCGTCCCGTTCACATTGACGTGTCGAATGCGAGCTCGCTACCCCTTCACCACCTCAAACCGAGAGTTGCGAACGCCATCCAGAGCGTAACACCGGATATGCTGACATGAGCGTGGAACGAGTTTGATTATCACGTAGATTTCGCTCGGGCCGCTCTTGGTGGTCACATTTAACATTTATGAATGTATATTAAACAAACTTCACGGTTCCACGGTTCATTTGAATTGTCAATCAAGGTTGTAGGTAAATTGGTTTTAATGATATAGACCTTCAAAGTTGGGGTATTCTTTTATATTCATTCTGTATAGTATGCGGGATAAATGGTTTAACTGACACTGATTTAAATATTTCCCTTTTAATTGTCTTTTAGGGGGTTTGCATACCTTTCCCCTGGGTTCATGTTTTTTTTCACAGCAGTTTAATTATCAGTTAAAGTATTTGAAAACGAGAGCTATCAGGACACAAGGCATATCTTAACAGATACTTCTAAGTTCACAATATTTTTCCCGGTTTCTTTTGTTGTCTCTGGAGCCGCAATAATGATGAACTCGTATACATGTTTTTCAGTCTCTTATAAGAAAATACAGACTTCAATCAGTCCACCCTGGCATTAAGAATTTTATTTATAAAGTAGTTCTCTATGTACGGTATTACTAAATAACCTTTAATATGACATCTCAACAGTAAGGCATAGAGGATATAAATACACACAAGACGGAAGGTATAAAGGTATTAATTCGCTGCCAACATAAACGCGAGCTCCTCAGTCAATGCACTGTTCAAATGTAAACGATTACCAGTGGGGACAATTATTGTAGGTTTTCCTATGTTGGTATGTCGTTAACTCTATAGACGTGACCCACAAGTTATGCGTGAATTCAACTACTTGAACTCCTACGAAACAAAATGTTTTTGTAACTCGCATATTTAAAAGTCGTGCTCTCTTAAGATAGCTTGTTCACAGCGAATTTTAGGTAGAACAAAGTAATATTAAATTATTAAGTACTAAAACCACTGTTTATTCGTATAAAGTGCAGTCACGTTTTCTGTTACTGCTATAACTGTTACTTGAGTTCATTAACACATTCAACGCGGTGCTTGTATGCCATAGGGGCAATCATGTTCATAAACATTTGAAATACCATACACACATACATTAAATTTTATTCTTTAGTCTGGTACGCAAGGAAAATAACATCATAACATGTCCCTCAAAAATATCGTATGGTTAACAAACACAGCCTGACGATAAATACGTAAATGACTCTGACAAGCTGACAGAAATATGTATTCAGTTCGTCNTGGTTAACAAACACAGCCTGACGATAAATACGTAAATGACTCTGACAAGCTGACAGAAATATGTATTCAGTTCGTTATTGCCACGGGTGGACGTGAAAATGGCTACACTCTCGAACATAGCGGGCCACTTACAACCATTCCTCTACACACCTGATGAACTCTCTAGTGACGAGTGAACAAGACACATGGCGACAGCTAAGTGCGNTTACAACCATTCCTCTACACACCTGATGAACTCTCTAGTGACGAGTGAACAAGACACATGGCGACAGCTAAGTGCGATAGCAAATGAAATCTTCAACGTTCTACAGACCCCTATAGACACAAAAAAAATATGGTTGTAGAAACCATCTAAGTATTGTTAACATATATAGTAATACCAACATAACTGTTTGTTGTATTCCTGTCTGTGATTGTATTGGCTACTGTGCATATGGTCGCTACAGCATAGCACTGCGTTCCTAATACATCTAACAGAACAACATGAACTATNTATTGGCTACTGTGCATATGGTCGCTACAGCATAGCACTGCGTTCCTAATACATCTAACAGAACAACATGAACTATGTTTGGATTGTTCTGACAATAACAAGGATTATAACAACCTAACAATATTCTGTCACTGCTGCCATCAAACCAGATTACAGAACTGTTCAGTACTTGTTACAGAACATTATGTTAGGTTATTGCAATTCTGATAGCAGTTGTTAGAACAATCCAAATATATTTGAAGTTGNATTGGCTACTGTGCATATGGTCGCTACAGCATAGCACTGCGTTCCTAATACATCTAACAGAACAACATGAACTATATTTGGATTGTTCTGACAACAACAAGGATTATAACAACCTAACAATATTCTGTCACTGCTGCCATCAAACCAGATTACAGAACTGTTCAGTATTGTTACAGAACATTATGTTAGGTTATTGCAATTCTGATAGCAGTTGTTAGAACAATCCAAATATATTTGAAGTTGNTTGTTACAGAACATTATGTTAGGTTATTGCAATTCTGATAGCAGTTGTTAGAACAATCCAAATATATTTGAAGTTGTTCTGTTGGAGGTACTGTGTGTTCTGTGGTAGGAACGTAGTACTGTACTGTAGCGACCATGTGTACAGTAGCAAATACAATCACAGAGAGGAATACAAGCAGTAATGATAGTATTACCATCTATGTTAACAGTATTTAGGTGGTACCTGCAACCTATTAGGTAGCTGTTCTTATTTGAACGCCATAGATGCTTCCTACAACAAAATTTTTTTCTCAGTGGACATTTCGCATCTAGTCTGTTGTAAACTAAAATCTCACTTCATAATTTCGTAGAGCCTTGGAAGTGTGCAGTTTATATCGCTAGGTAGATACGTAGCTCCGACGGTTACTAAAGAAGTTGATTGAAAGCATTTTCGAAGTTACTCTTACTACAATGTAACTCATTTCAAGTGGAACTTTAAGTATTTAAGTATTTTAAAACCAAAATAGTTTTATGTTTAAAATTTTGCCACTCTATCTCTCCCCTCTGATGGGCCCAGTTGTGTTTTCCTGTTTCCCTACATTGTTGCTACACCAACCTGCTTACATCCCCTTATGAGTTTAGTCAGTTAATTTAAATAATTCTGTTGATCTATTTCTGTCGCTAAATTTCCACTTAATTCATAGAACATAGTTTGTCTGTAATTAACTTAAAATGAAGAGCCAGTCCATAAACTGGCAGGTTCAGTTCTCAGTGAAATGTGAGATCACTAGGAAACTTTTTGCAGCTTTGGTTACTAAAGAATATTCCTTATAAATTAATAAGCACTCGTTCATGGTTAATCAGTGTCAGACCAAAACATGTAGAAATAATTTCCCCCTTTCTCATAAGTTAGTATGAAATATTGTCTAAGTAACCCATACATCCATATAAACTGAAATTTCTAGCGGAAATGTAATCACCTCTAANTAGTATGAAATATTGTCTAAGTAACCCATACATCCATATAAACTGAAATTTCTAGCGGAAATGTAATCACCTCTAAGATAATTGTTTTAATGTTTTTTTCCTTGACCCCCTCTGACTGCGAGCAAGAGGGGTTATAGATGAACCCTGCTCTTGCTGCACCCCTGCCTTGCGCCAAAGTGGCTCTGGTCAGTTAATTAGAAAACATTATNTAGTATGAAATATTGTCTAAGTAACCCATACATCCATATAAACTGAAATTTCTAGCGGAAATGTAATCACCTCTACGATAATTGTTTTAATGTTTTTTTCCTTGACCCCCTCTGACTGCGAGCAAGAGGGGTATATAGATGAACCCTGCTCTTGCTGCACCCCTGCCTTGCGCCAAAGTGGCTCTGGTCAGTTAATTAGAAAACATTATNTATAGATGAACCCTGCTCTTGCTGCACCCCTGCCTTGCGCCAAAGTGGCTCTGGTCAGTTAATTAGAAAACATTATTTTTATTTTTATTCAGCACTAAAACTGCTCTTGTTTCACGGGGGAAGCAGCTAGGCAAACACATTTGCAGCCTGACCTCCAGCTGTTTCATTGGAGGCCACGTTGCGCAAACTGCCGGGACTACGAAGCTCGACCATCTGGCTTTTATAAACCCCCGTGGGTTTTGTTTACTTGTTTGCGGCCGACAGCCAAGAGCGGCCCTCGCCGGAGCGTACATCGCGAGACTCGCTAATTGGAATGTTTAAGCTCACATACACTACCAGTGCGTTCCCCTGTTACTTCGGCCTGTAGACAAAGGTGTAATTGTTGCTAGGAGCGCACGGAATTATGTCTCGGTGTGCGTTATCTTTCATCGCCGTGTGCATGCATTATTAATTGTGTGGCTTATTGTCTAGTCCAGCGTTTCCTAACCTTTTTCAGCCACGGACCCCCAACTTATTTCACTCACTTCAGTCAGTCTCGCACACCGCCCGCTGGCGCACGTTCGTCGTGCTAAGTAAGCGTAGCGNACTTATTTCACTCACTTCAGTCAGTCTCGCACACCGCCCGCTGGCGCACGTTCGTCGTGCTAAGTAAGCGTAGCGTTTACGAGACTTTTGGTGGCATTTGTTTATTATTGTTAAATGGTCCAGAGATGAGACTGAGGCCCCCCATACATATACTCGCGGACCCCAGGTTAAGAAACACTGGTCTAGTCGATTAAAAAATTACTAGAGGTGGAACTAGCTACTTGGAAAACAGGACCGGGGGAAAAAGCGGACATAATGTGTACCAATCAGTAAACCATCCCAACATTTGCCTCGAGTAATTTCGGAAAACCACGGAAAACAGGCGTGAATAATAAACGTCATCCTGTGGGTTTTCCAAAAAATTTCTTCCGCGTTTGGAATTTAATTAATTGCAAACGGATTGTGCACACGTGAAATAGTTTGTTTTAAAGACGTGTATTACAAACACACTGCAACACAGTTCATGCAACAATTAGACGGACGTCTTTAAGAATGGCTACTTTCCCGACCGACGAGATTAATACGATGCTGCATCCTGGTCTTCAAGGGGAATAAAATTATATTTAATTGGCAAACCCATGTCTGATCGCCTTCCTTGTATGGTGGTAACGTTTTGTCTCTTGGTGTTATGTGGGTGTCGCTGACCACCTCGCAGTGAAAGGCAACGTGAAACCACTGCAGAGGCATCCNCACACGTGAAATAGTTTGTTTTAAAGACGTGTATTACAAACACACTGCAACACAGTTCATGCAACAATTAGACGGGCGTCTTTAAGAATGGCTACTTTCCCGACCGACGAGATTAATACGATGCTGCATCCTGGTCTTCAAGGGGAATAAAATTATATTTAATTGGCAAACCCATGTCTGATCGCCTTCCTTGTATGGTGGTAACGTTGTCTCTTGGTGTTATGTGGGTGTCGCTGACCACCTCGCAGTGAAAGGCAACGTGAAACCACTGCAGAGGCATCCTACCTATTCGCTCTGAGCGAGACAACTTCTTCAACTTAGCACCCATGTTTGCGTTTCCTACGATCTTCGCGCTCTCAGCCAATCAGCAGAAGGCACGTGCCTGCAGTTAACTACTGTTACGAGCGTAGGGTAGAGTGGTCACGCCAGCTGCGCAGTAAGCCCTCTCCGTGTTCCAACAGAGGACTATTTTTCTGCCCACAGTACTGTCAGAAACGACGTGGATAGGATTTGAGGTTAGAACACTGTTTATATAAGTAGGTCTTTTGATATGTTTGTGTAGTTACTTAGTTTTCATGCAACAAGAATATACTCGAGTTGGTCAAGATATCGTGTTAATATAAAAGGGCAGGTATGCTGAAAATTCAAATTTGAATTAACACGTTCGTGAATGTTAACCGGCCATTTGTAACTGGTTGTTACGACCGGACACCAATACACTGCTCTCTGCACGGCAAGACTGTGACGTATGTGCGTGCGGTAAGAAGAACTGGAGCGCTGCTGTGGCGCTTTGTCGGTCAGCCGCACCGCTGCCAGAAAATGCGCGTGTAGCGATTGTAGCGAGAAAAATATTAAATACTCACTGCCATCTCCACTGCAAGCAGGCGGCAGAAGTGCAAATATAGTTTTATAAATATGTATACACTGAAGAGCCAAAAAAACTGGTACACCTGCCTAATATCGTGTAGGGCCCCCGCGGGCACGCAGAAGTGCCGCAAGACGACGTGGCATGGACTCGATTAATGTCTGAAGGTATGTGGGAGGCAATTCACACCACGAATCCTGCAGGGCAGTCCACAAATCCAATCTGCGCCAATTTGAGAAAGGGTTGCACGTCTGTCACGTTTAATGATTCTCGTCAGTCGTCGTTTGTCCCGTTCTTTCACGATCTTTTTCCGGCCGCAGCGATGTCGAAGATGTGATGTTTTACCGGATTCCCGATATTCACGGTACACTCGTGAAATGGTCGTACGCGAACATCCAAATGTTATCGCTACCTCGGAGATGCTATGTCCCATCTCTCGTGCGCCGACTATAACACCACGTTCAAACTCACTTAAATCTTGATAACCTGCCATTGTAGCAGCAGTAACCGATCTAGCTGCCGACCGCATCGCGTTACTCTGATTGGTTCCATACCTCTGTTATTTGCATACGCACGCCTATACCAGTTTTTTTTTTTGGCTCTTCAGTGTATAATACGCTATTCATGAAATTAAAATGGTATAGGAATTGAGATACTGACGCAATAGAATGAAGAATTCACATGAAATATTGAAAAGTTGATTACATATGAAATTAAATTTTGGGTACATTAAACAATATTGAGTTACAATATCTGAAAACGACGCAGCAGGAAATAAACAAAGGCTCGTCTGACTTTCCAGGCATGGAATTGCCTTTGGCAGCAGTTTGTTCGCCAGAACCCGCAGCACTGATTGTATCACTACCTGGCCGCGCTCTTAGCAAGCAGCCCGCTATAACATCACACCTTACCTGGAGACCGTAGACACTTTCAGCGATAGGGCCTCATCATTATGATTTGTACAGTGTTTTTTCATTAGCGTGTCACGCATGTTTTACGTGGCAGANGTTACTCTGATTGGTTCCATACCTCTGTTATTTGCATACGCACGCCTATACCAGTTTTTTTTGGCTCTTCAGTGTATAATACGCTATTCATGAAATTAAAATGGTATAGGAATTGAGAAACTGACGCAATAGAATGAAGAATTCACATGAAATATTGAAAAGTTGATTACATATGAAATTAAATTTTGGGTACATTAAACAATATTGAGTTACAATATTTGAAAACGACGCAGCAGGAAATAAACAAAGGCTCGTCTGACTTTTCAGGCATGGAATTGCCTTTGGCAGCAGTTTGTTCGTCAGAACCCGCAGCACTGATGGTATCACTACCTGGCCGCGCTCTTAGCAAGCAGCCCGCTATAACATCACACCTTACCTGGAGACCGTAGACACTTTCAGCGATAGGGCCTCATCATTATGATTTGTACAGTGTTTTTTCATTAGCGTGTCACGCATGTTTTACGTGGCAGAGATCACATTATTATGTATGTGATTAACTTTGTTCGTGTAGTTTGTTGCTTTTACGTGACGGGGTGTACTCCTCCATGGGTTACTATAGTGTAAACAAACCAGACTGGAAGTTTTGAAAGAATGGCAGAATTAAAAAGTTTTATTGTGCGGTCTTTTAAACCCTATCATCGTTGTTCAAGATAATACTCTGGCAAAATTATTTCCGCAGCTACTGATATCAACATTTAAATATCTGGATATTAATCATATTCCTAGATGAACAAACTGTAAGTTAATACAAATTTATTTTTATGTTTTCCTGCAAATTTTCTTTTCATATCTCAGTAGTCCTTCCACTGAATAG
Organism: Clitarchus hookeri; assembly: GCA_002778355.1. Classification (NCBI taxonomy): domain Eukaryota; kingdom Metazoa; phylum Arthropoda; class Insecta; order Phasmatodea; family Phasmatidae; genus Clitarchus; species Clitarchus hookeri. The sequence continues at coordinate 60,565 of NQII01000739.1, forward strand.
CTAGTTTATTGTCTTATTTTCACAGGATAAGAATCCTATAAGTAGTAAATTAATAATCCGTAGTGCGATAGCAATGAAGGAGAATGGCATCACTTCAAAATAATAATTGTGAACGTAATACAATTTTAATAATTGTATTATTCCACTTTTTTTTATAAAATCGCTATTTAATGTGAAAGTAGAAATGTACCGAGAATAAACAAGTAGTGATAAAATTCCAACAGCAGAACGGCGATTTACACTGCAGCGCTTCCAGCGATCAATGAAGCTTTGTACGGCGCTGCCATCGCAACAGACACGAATATCCTCAAGATGCATGACTAAAGGTTACTTCTACTACAAATCGGAAAAATTAATGCTTTTAGTTTGGCAACCAAAATCTTTTGCCACCAGGTAGCACTGGCGTTGCATGTGTACCGCATTTTCCCGTTTCGTATGGATGTGAATGGGATAGTTGCAATTTTCATAAAATAAATGTAGTTGTGTAAATTCTTCCGAGTTGTATTGTGTTAAAATCTACATAAAGAATAAACATCGTTCTTCGCACTGCACTGGAAATATTTATTTATTTTTAACGAATTTATAAATAAATATAATCGCATATTGTTAAATATTCCGTCGTAAATTGGATTCAGCAAAACGTAGGCTTACATAATTACTTTATTTAAATATCAAAACTGAAACCATAAACATAAAACTTAAAAGGTTAGAAATGTTATATTTAGAGCTAACCTGCGAAGTTTCCGTCAGCGAAAGCAGATAAATACGAAGTTCCTTTTGATGGCAGCTGTACATTTTCATCACTTACATTGAACTAAGCTTACATACGAACACCCAGTGCCAAACAAAGTCGTATTTTTACTGTTTGCTCTTGAAACACGTAATTGGAGGGCGTGAAAAATAGTTACGAAATAAAGTCAATAGTTAAAATTTTGGCTGAGGCATGGATATATCACAATTTAATAAAAACGTTTTCTTTTACACGATATGTATATATATATATATCTTCTCCCTTTACCGTCAGCTTAAAAGCGACTTGTTGGAGCACCAGCGCGCCTTGAGGCGGAAATGTTCCCTATGCCAAGCTCTCCCGTAATAAATCTACCCTAAGTACAATTAACCTTAGTGTTAATGATATTCATCCTACGGTATATGCAACCAACGCTGTATTATAGATTCGGTTGCCTAACGACACAGGCGCAGCTCCTCGTAGGTATTTCCCACGCAGTCTCACGGTGAATAATTGCATTACCAGACATGAACTTGTGAACTGGATGTTTTTATAACCCTCAATGATACCGAACACACAAGTTTCGCCAGATCATTATGTAACATCCTGAATCTACGAAGGCGTGAAATATTTTATCAATTTCACGGATACACACCTTTCCAGGAAAATGTAATATCATATAGGTAGTTCGCTGTTAATGGAACATTTTTAAATCAACACTTGAAAAAATACGTATGGCCGTTTAATGCGTATATTTTAACGGACACTCTAGCTGGTGTGATCTCATTAAAGTTGGCATTGAGATATAAAACGTTTGTTTCACTTAATTTAGTTTCTGTTCGTTTAAACGCGAATGGGATTAAGAGTTATTGCTAGAGGCATCTGTTTTTCACGTAGAGATTTCAGGTCGAGTTCAAAACGACTTTCGTGATTCGGTCATTTGAATTGTTACGCGTCTTATCTGTGCCTGAGAATCACGAGCAGTCAGTTTCGAAGAAACTTAATTCTGATTGGCTCACTCATGCAGCAGTTGTTCTTCGCGTGGAAACAGGCGGAAAATAAACAAAGGAAGGCTGCAAGTGTGAGCAGAGGATCTTGAAGCCTAGCCCCCACGTAAATCCTGTCGCGAAGAACAGGCCACATGTACAATGTTTGTGAGTTCTTACTAGTTACCAATTATACTTGATCTCCGCAGGAATAACGCACTTATGTCAATGTGTCACATGGTAGATAGATTACGAAATTAGCAGAAATGTATATTCAAAGCAGGGATCTTAAAGTTCTCAACTAACCACGAACAACTTATTAATATCCAGAAAGATATGAGGTATTTTATAGACGTGTGTATCTTTCGCAGTGAACAAATTATTTGAAATTATAAAAATAGCGAACCTCTCCCCATGTCCAGAATAAGTGGGGAAGAGGTGTAATGTTGCGTTGCTGACACCAGACGCAATTGATCTGTTGGATCGCAGTTTTTTTTATTAAATCTCCCCGTATGTCCTGAGGTTGTATACGGCATAATCTCAAAACTTCTGCGACGGCGTTCTTTGTAATTCATGCACGAACTTATTGAAACAGCCAAGTAGGAGGAACACTTCAATTAACTTTACCTAGGGACAGGTGTTTTTCGTAAAAAAATTTCAAGACCAGCTGTACTACAAAACACTTTTGTTCATATGCACTTTCGTGGTTGGATGATTTTTAATGGCATGTGCCTCGAGTGTATCTACGAATCATGGACGTTCAGTATCGGACTACTTTATTACTATTGGCCCAGTCAGATAAGAACATGTCTTCTCGCGTAGACACGCGGCCAATTACCAAAGGAAGTTGTGGTCGTGGACGTAGGATATTGAAGTCTAGCATGGCCATAATTATTTTCGCGAAAAACACCTGTCCCTAAGTATATCAGTAGAAAGAATCTTGTATATGTTATTCGCGGTTTTTTGAGCGCTTTTGAAATCATCCTTTCAAAAATGTCACTGTCCCTACTTTCAAAAAAANATATGTTATTCGCGGTTTTTTGAGCGCTTTTGAAATCATCCTTTCAAAAATGTCACTGTCCCTACTTTCAAAAAAATTTTTATGGACACGCTGACTGACATACTGCCAGTAAAGTTGGTAACAATGGAGATAAATTAGTTCCATGCCTTAACGTTGAATTAAAAGTGTTGGGTAAATATTTGCAAATAATCAAGTGATTAATTTTGCTTTATAAGTTTTGTAATGCATCTAGGTGTAAGCGTTACAAATATTTGTGAAATATTTACTTTTCTAATAATTTCACAGTTTAACATGACCGACGCATGAGCAAAATTATCAGGCCAATGGTGATGTTAACATTACATATGGTGGAACAATTCGCAATGACTATGCAAGTATATCACAAGCAGGGCTTTCAAAAGAGCTGAGTTTGCCATGAACGGCCTATGACTTAAGTGGCACCATTATATTTACTTGTAACTGAAAATCTGTTTTCAGGTGAGTTCAGCATGTGCATAAATAACGTAAAGCCAATCCCTTCAAGCAGAACAGTTTTAGAACAAATTGAAAATAACAAGTTTCGCTGTCCAGCTCCCTCTATACGGGAGGAAAGAGGAAGAAATAAAGAGACGGCCCGAGCAGNTATGTTATTCGCGGTTTTTTGAGCGCTTTTGAAATCATCCTTTCAAAAATGTCACTGTCCCTACTTTCAAAAAAAATTTTATGGACACGCTGACTGACGTACTGCCAGTAAAGTTGGTAACAATGGAGATAAATTAGTTCCATGCCTTAACGTTGAATTAAAAGTGTTGGGTAAATATTTGCAAATAATCAAGTGATTAATTTTGCTTTATAAGTTTTGTAATGCATCTAGGTGTAAGAGTTACAAATATTTGTGAAATATTTACTTTTCTAATAATTTCACAGTTTAACATGACCGACGCATGAGCAAAATGATCAGGCCAATGGTGATGTTAACATTACATATGGTGGAACAATTCGCAATGACTATGCAAGTATATCACAAGCAGGGCTTTCAAAAGAGCTGAGTTTACCATGAACGGCCTATGACTTAAGTGGCACCATTATATTTACTTGTAACTGAAAATCTGTTTTCAGGTGAGTTCAGCATGTGCATAAATAACGTAAAGCCAATCCCTTCAAGCAGAACAGTTTTAGAACAAATAGAAAATAACAAGTTTCGCTGTCCAGCTCCCTCTATACGGGAGGAAAGAGGAAGAAATAAAGAGACGGCCCGAGCAGNGAAAATAACAAGTTTCGCTGTCCAGCTCCCTCTATACGGGAGGAAAGAGGAAGAAATAAAGAGACGGCCCGAGCAGCAAAGAAGAAAGAAGACGTATGGAGTAATAGAGATAAAGGAAAATTTATGAGATGATACGTCAAGAGGACGCGGCTTAATCAATATGGTAATGGACGACGAAGCGGAAGGTAGCAAAGTTGCGAGGAAGAAAGAAGATACCAATGCAGCGCATTTTAAAAGGTATAGGGCGTTAAGGGTGTCTGGAAGACTGTTTCCATAACGGAGAGGCGTAGATATGGAATGGCAGAATCGGAAAGAGGGATCATAGTAGGAGTACAATATATACCAGTCGGATCATAATTTTATGGAAAAGTGCTGGAAAATATTCTCCAGAGATTCCTGTAAAATTACGGATATGTTGATTTTTAAAACACTTCCAACATGGCGTCCTAATGCCGTATAAACAATCCTTTATTTGTGTTTCCTTGCTTTTAAAGCATCTTACACTCGCATAATTAACTGTGCATATTCTGACGTCAGGTAATCCTGGAGCATAAGGAAACAAATCTGGGCTTCGAAAATATCACAGGGCTGAAAACCACCACTTTACCATAAATTACGTAAATTAATTGATAAACTGCAAAAAAAAACTATAAATTTTTATTTTTACTGTTGTAATAGCTGAACGTGCTCACATCTTGATAACAGCCGGCCATTATCAACAATGTTAGACTCCAAAAAATTTAATATTTTATAATTGTACCAAACATTGTTCTAATCGTACGCATTGTATGTGACATTTTCCTTAAATAAAATTTTCTTTAACTTTTTTTTTTATAATTAGATGTCAAATACAAAATTCTGCTGTTTTGTTGCAGCCATAATAACAAATACTAACTAAGTAGTGCAAATGAAAAAAATTTAGAACATAAACTAATTCCGTGAACTACTTACTTTATAATTAATTTTTTAATCAAATATATGGTTTGTTATTTGGTGNAGAACATAAACTAATTCCGTGAACTACTTACTTTATAATTAATTTTTTAATCAAATATATGGTTTGTTATTTGGTGATTTACATGTGCCACGTGGTAGCACACAGGATTCGTTCACTTTGTAAAGTTTTTAATCTGTACAACGTAGTTAGTATTTGTTATAATGGCTACAACGAAACAGAAGAATTTTGTATTTGACGTTTATGGCGTGTTAGTTTGCTTCATAAATACGTCGAGTATCACAAGCGTTTTACACTTCTGCTGACATAAAAGTGCCTTGCATTTGGTTAAAACTGAACTTTTCCTTTTATTTTATCTATAAACCATTATATTATATTTATATTTAAATTGGATAAAGACAGAGAGAGCANAGAACATAAACTAATTCCGTGAACTACTTACTTTATAATTAATTTTTTAATCAAATATATGGTTTGTTATTTGGTACGTGGTAGCACACAGGATTCGTTCACTTTGTAAAGTTTTTAATCTGTACAACGTAGTTAGTATTTGTTATAACGAAACAGAAGAATTTTGTATTTGACGTTTATGGCGTGTTAGTTTGCTTCATAAATACGTCGAGTATCACAAGCGTTTTACACTTCTGCTGACATAAAAGTGCCTTGCATTTGGTTAAAATTGAACTTTTCCTTTTATTTTATCTATAAACCATTATATTATATTTATATTTAAATTGGATAAAGACAGAGAGAGCANTGAACTTTTCCTTTTATTTTATCTATAAACCATTATATTATATTTATATTTAAATTGGATAAAGACAGAGAGAGCATGTGTGTGTTGGTAATACCTAGTAAGAAATAGTTCACAGGCAAAATATTATTAACGCACGAATGCGGTGCGTTGTCCCTTTAATTTGATTTTCTATACTCGGTTAAGGTTTCTTTACACGATACGGAGGAATATCCTGGGAGTATAACTTTAGCAGCGCTTCAGAGAAGTTGCAAGTAACCGTGAACGGACGATACACAATTAACAGCCGGCCGGCTACACAGCATAGGAAGGCTCTGGCCTGGGCACGACGTGTAAAACTGTTGAAGTCAGCTAGCCACACCCGGCAGGGCAGGTCGAAGGGCAAACAGTGAGCTGAGGTATTCAGCACCTCGCCCTCGGTGTGGGAGGATCGAGCGAAGGGGGGAGAGCTACGGTGGAAATTCCAGTCGACGTCAGCTGCGGGGAATTTGTACCTTGGGGGTGGGCCGTTATCGGGGATACCATTGGTGGAAATTGGATGGATTAAGGGGGGTGGGGGGGTTCGACATCTCCAACCGCCACGCGAAGTAAAGTACACAAGCGCGTCTACGGCATGTGTGTGTGCGCTTAGCCGGGAGACATGTGAGTGGAGTGAAGAGTGTCTCGAGGGAGCACCGCGGGAATGCAAGGGCGGGGGAAACGGGACACCCCCGAGAAAACTCGCCAACCAACGGCATCGCTCTGCACGATTCCCACGTGCAAAAATCCGGGAGCGACGCCGCCGGGAATCGAACCCGGTTCGCCTAGCGCTCCGGGCGCTGCACTGCTGCCAACGTTCAGACATGGAATTGCTTTGCCTCCGACGTTGCCGACGTTCATGCTAGTCAGTGTGTTCGTTATATATGTGCATACGTTACATATACACGCCTATATACACATAGGTTCCTTCCATTCATGTTAGGAAGACGTGTCAAGGAATATATATATATATACATATATATACATCGCATGACTGTCGTTCTCCGTACATTGCATAATATATGTTTTACGTACCACGCACAGATCTGTGATCAGAAGAATCAATTGATTGCTGTGGTATCGTTTCAGGTTGTCGACAGTTGCATATTTTTAACAGTTTTCACTCGTTGGTTGTTTTGCTTAAGGCTCTGTCACGCTGTCAAATTTTTTCTGTCAAATGACTTCAAATAAAATTAATAAAAGAAGATTGAATGGTTTTGACGTTACTGAAACGTCATTATCGCTGCCATGTTTGTCTGGAAAAGTTGGATGGCTTTAGCTTCCATACAACATTTTGTTTATTTGGCAGGTTCTAAACTTTCTTTGATGTTCGACGTGCTCAGCCAATCATGATCGTGCATGACAAACATGGCCGTTTTAGATATCACGAAACTTTAAAATGGCGAATAGTTGCTGGAAGCGAAATAAGGATATGAACGTTATTATTTTATTTAGATTCCCTCTGAGCTTGAATGCTATTTGAAGTGTTTATTGTACAATAATGTTAATAACACAGAGCCATTAAATTTATTTGTGCAGGAAGTATATCTAAGGTAAAAATTTAAATTAAGTAAAGAAGTAAAAATAAATAACAACACACATTACACTTCTTTCTGCAATTGACTGCATGGAAACTTAACAGCAATAACTCACTTTGAAAATAATTTTTAAATAAAAATTCAGACCAAGTCCTTCTAGCAAAAAGAAAATTTACAGTGTGACACATTTTCAAATATATACAGTCAAGATTATTTGATTAAATTTGTTGGATGGAAATATTTGATGGTCATATTTAGTCTTAAAAACTTGAAGGCGAAAATTTGAGAGTGTGACAGGGGCTTTGCGAGTGGTTCTCATAGTTCTCTCCAACAGTACTGTCACTTTGCAGACTGACACTGGGGTATTGTTCGCTGTTGCTTAACTCTTCGAGAACTACAGTGGAGTGTATCTCGCTAGAATTTAACAGAACCTGAAGGCTGTTCACGCTAAAGCGAGCACTTTCTAAATCAAAGTTTGATCAAACAAATCACTGACCGTCAACTACGTAGGCGCTACCGAAACACGTGCATGTAGATGCGTTTGCAGCGAAGTACGAGAAAAATAGTTTCAAATCTTGACGTTGTATTACGAGAATAATGTTTCAATTTACGGCAAATTAAGTAGGTGCTTTACTAAATAATACATATTAGATTACAAATTGGCAGATAAGTATAAGTCATTAAGCTCATCAGAATGTATATTTTACATGCGATGGAAGGATAACGAATGAGGAAAAAAGTATATTTTAAGCAGGACTTTCAAAAGACCTTAACCTGAACAGCCTACATCAAGAAAACTACAGCGCAAAAACAATTCCCCAGACTAAAGATGGTATTTTTGTGAAGATCCTTTACAAGGAAACCATTCATTGTTTGTAAATCCTTATTCCCGACAAACGACGTTTGATCAACTTTGCACCCCAGTGAATGTTGACCACGGAGTAATGAACGTAGGACAGTGCAGTGTCGTATGATGTGTATCAGTATAGTATATCCGCGGTTTCTTCACTGTATGGCGTGTTCGGTTCTTTATTAAATACGCAATGTATCACAAGCGTCTTATACATGTTAACATGAAAGTATCTTATTTTTCGTTACATTAAAGTTTTACCAATATTTTATTTATAAATTATAACATTTAATTTATAATAAACATACACCGAAGAGTCAAAAAATAACTGGTATAGGCGTGCGTATGCAAATAACAGAGGTATGTAACCAATGAGAGTAACGCGATGCAGTCGGCAGCTAGATCGGTTACTGCTGCTACAATAGCAGGTTATTAAAATTTAAGTGAGTTTGAACGTGGCGTTATAGTCGGCGCACGAGAGATGGGACATAGCATCTCCGAGGTAGCGATAACATTTCGATGTTCGCGTACGACCATTTCACGAGCGTACCGAGAATATCGGGAATCCGCTAAAACATCACATCTTCGACATCGCTGCGGCCGGAAAAAAATCGTGAAAGAACGGGACAAACGACGACTGACGAGAATCATTAAATGTGACAGACGTGCAACCCTTTCTCAAATTGGCGCAGATTGGATTTGTGGACTGCCCTGCAGGATTCATGGTGTGAATTGCCTCCTGCATACCTTCAGACATTAGTCGAGTCCTTGCCACGTCGTCTTGCGGCACTTCTGCGTGCTCGGGGGGCCCTACACGATATTAGGCAGGTGTACCAATTTTTTCGGCTCTTCAGTGTATATAAAAACAGCGAGAAAACATGTGTGTTGGTAGCGCCTAGTAATAAATAGTCATCGTACAAAACATTATTACAACTGAGTGCGCACGAATTCGGTGTATTGTCAGTTGGTGACATTTTCTAGGCTTATTTAAGCTTAGTTTGCATGAGGCGGAGGGATATCCTGGAAATAGAAATTTAGCAGGGCTTCAGAAAAGTGTGATGTAACCGTGAATGGGTTATAGTATCAGTGGTGAGTGGGAATACAGATAAAAACATAACTTATGTTCCTGCAGGTGACCTACGTGTAGCTTCTCTTGAATGCCAGCACATGTGTGCAGACATATTTCTTAATATCCGTTACTATTATTACCTGCCTTTAAGAATGGATACCGGTGGTATTTCTTGGCCGTATAGAACTTCAATATGATAGCAGTGATTGACATATTCGCAATGCGCTACTCTGCAAAGCCACGGTAGAACTACAGCTGTGGCTGAGCCGAGTATCCAGACACTGGTATAATGTTCCCGACCTAGGCTAATAGCTTGCCGCTGTTGTCCGTCCTTGGAATTCGAACTGTTACTTCCCCTCACTTCTCCAGCTTCAAGTCACGCTGAGCTTTCCGTGTAAGATAGCTTACAACGCCTGCAAATTGGCAACACTTATTGCTCTCGAGATGGTAGGGTAATGTAAAACCAGGATGGATATTACCCTTGAAAATGATTGTCAAGGACCCAGTATGAGCAGCGTGGGGATTAAAAAAAACTGTATCCATTATCAGACACAACGAAATGGACGAGAAAAGTACACCACATACAAATTAATGAACTACATGACAGAACGACAAAGAACGAGGAACCAACAAATGTCCTATCAGTCACTCAAAGATAAACAACGAATAAGTGTCTGACAAATAAAATTTAAAAAAAAAAAAAACCATTGAGAACAACTGAAATAGTCACAAATAAAGGAAAACTTGATATCCCGGTCAATAAAATAACGACCTAGTAATGTCAATCACGGCAGAAAAATTTGGATCAAAAAACACTAGAGTAGAAAACAAGAAGTGTTCTGACACATGGAGAAAACAAACAAAAAATCATTATTATGTCAAATATCGCGGAAAAATAAATACCCGCAACAATATACGAACAAAACCCAACGACGCTTATAAAATAAAACCATTAAAGTTAAGGTACAAAACTACATTATACAAAAAACTTAAATTTGGGGATACAGTACGACTATATAACAAGAAAATAAATACAGCATAAATTACGACCCAAGATTTTACAACGTTATGGATCCTCAAAACTATCATTTATAGTTTTTTTTCAGTCATTTTGATGACTGAAGTTTGATTACGGTCAGAGTCCACTTAAATTCCCATATCAGTATGAGCTGCATATGTACAAACACACCTCGAGAACGTTTTACCCACTTATCGTCATTACATATTGTTGTTCTAGTGGTAATTTTCTCGAATACGGGTACATCGAGGTAAAAATGCAATTTTCATTTGCAAAATGCAAATTATTAAACTGAGTGCCCATGAATGCGGTGCGTTGTCCCTTTGGTGTAATTTTCTAGACTTGGTTATGCTTTGTTCGTATGAGGCGGAGGAATATCCTGGAAGTAGATCTTTAGCAGGGCTTCAGAAACATTGGAAGTAACCGTGAATGGACTATGACAAATTGCGGTTTAATAAAAGCAGAGACTCAAATGTACGCGTGGTTAAAGTTTAACTTGTCCTCAAAAGAATGCACGAGATACGCGGGTCTCTGGCCACCGTCTTTATTCATCAGGCGTTGGACAACACTGCCACGTGTAAAGGGGAAATACCGGGTCAAGTGTATGTCCGGTTCCATGAAAGATCAATGCGACACACGTACATTGCGCAAGGCTATCGATCACGACTCGTGTGCGGCAGCATGCACGCGCGGTTCATATCTCCGTCGCCTGGTCGTTCCGACGTTGTGAACACGCCCTCACACGTGCTTGTTTTATTGTATCCATGCGATCTGTTTCCATACATTATCGTACATAGACATTGGGGAAATTACATAGATTACGTAACATACACCTCAAAAAATCTTTGGCTCCTCCTGTAATTAGTTGCACGCGAGGAATGTCCTCTTGAACAGGAGATTCATAAAAAAAAATACATCTCAAGACCTCGACGTCAAGAGCGGCCTAAACTTCCTCACTCAATATACCAAATGACACACTGGCATGCAAGCCGAGATTTACAGTTGGCAGCAAGTCAGTATAAAGCACTGCGAGATGTGTTTCGTGGCCAGTGTCTCCTTCTTCTTCTTCTTCTTCTTCTTTAATTACTGCGCAGCGTAATGCTCTGATGTGTTTGCATGAAGATGATAGTTAAGAAATTCGTCTGTAGAAATGAAAGTTTCCGAATTTTTTTTGCCTGCATGTCATAGCCAACAAAATAATTTGAAGCGGTAATATCTTCCTTCAACATAGCTGAGTGAAAATACCTCCTACGATTTTCATGATTTAAAGCCAATTTTTCAAGAAATATTTAAAAGAAATTGTCTAAAAATTCTAATAACTGTCAAAAAAATGAAGCTACCTCAGTTACCATTAATTCAAACATTAAAATTTTAGTAAGTTATTTATATATATACATGTGTTTATTTTACACGAGTGTTGTTTTCAAACTTATGGCCACTGAATGTTGTATTTTTTGTTTCTTCGCACTGTAGCATTAATTTTCATATTGGTAGCATAACATTTCCGCGGTTTTACTTGGATGGTGTATGAATAAAGTGCCCTGGCCCATGATAAGGTTAATTTTACCCATGGCGGAATGATGAAAGATGAGAAGTGAAATTTGATCCGAAGCAGGGCTTCCAAAAGTGCGTAATTAACTGTGAGCAGCCTGCAATATTTTTCTTTTTGTGCGTTACGCAGCAGAGCATATTACAAGTGTTACAAGTGGGCATATTAACGAACTCTTTGTAACAACTTGCACGATGAAACTATGAGTCAAGTTTCTGTTGGTCCATGGCGGAAGTAGAACTAACAATACCATGCTGGGTTGCCAGCATCGCCAACTATCATTAGCGCTGTCTTAATTAGTGGCTACTTCTGACCTTGTACAGCACCAACCATAGTTTCTACCTAACCTGCAACATGCACGTGGACAAAATTATGCTTAGAGGATGCGGTCGGGCATAATATACATAGTTCGTGTGTATAGAGATGTTCGGTGACACACGTGCAGTTACACACACAGAATAACTCTCATTCACGGTTCCCAAAATTATACATTATCTTGTGATTGGTAGGACTGGCCCCATCAGAGACGGAACAGACTCTATAATTTGGCAATCTGACTGAACCATTTCCCCTGGTGATGTGAAAGCTCAATAAATTTTTTACTCTCGCCTGGGGCAGCGGTGGCGTAGTGGCCAGGGCGCTCGCCTCCCACCACGGCGATCTGGGTTCGATCCCCGGCGGGTTCACTCCCGGATCTTCGCATGTGGGAATCGTGCTGGACGATGCCGCTTGCCGACGGGTTTTCTCGGGGTACTCCCGTTTCCCCGCCCTTGCATTTCAGCGCCGCTCCATTCTAGGGTTTCATTTCTGTCATGCTCGGGGATGACGGTCACCTACGGGTCCCAGCTGGAAAGACCGTCACTCGGAGGGTGTTGCCTTGCCCTGGGTGCACTCCCCACACGCCATTATTATTATCATCATCTACTCTCGCCCATAAGTGTTAGGTATTCAATTGACGCAGAAGAAGTGTGGAGAAAGTGCTTGAAGTATTTCTTAAATTTAATTTAATGTGATTAATTTCCGCCTTTTTTTAAAGGCCTCTGCTGTTTAGAATTTCATTCGCAGGTCCATTTATCTTCTAGAGTATTCAGACCTCGTCCGAGAAGCGCTAAAAGAAATGGGGATTANAAATGTTTTTTTTTTTTTTTTTTAGCGACGCGTGGAATAAAGAAAGTGACAATGTATTCTGGAGTAATGGCGCGCGTTAGCTGGTTATTATTTTGCCCACGGTACGCGAGCAGGACAAGGATAATGAACAACTTTCTTCTCCTTGTTTGTTTTGATACCGTAAAATTAATGACGCGAGCCAGGTCGTTCATCAAAAGTGAATTCGTAAAAACGGTTTCACAAGTAGTTACGTAGAGAAGCGAACGACGGCTACATTTATCTGTACATCTGCGTGCGTAGTTCGCATTTCATTAGCATGTTCGTACCTATAAATAGACGCTGCATAAATACCCGACAACATAATAAATATTACCATATTAATAGGCTTACGGTTAGTTGGCTTTGTGTTTGCCATCTATTGTGTATCATTTCACTGCACACAAAATTCCACATCGCCATATACACAATGATAAGAACAGAATCTTTAAAACCTTACTTTGAAAAAACACGAATGGTTTCTTTTACGTCAGACTTTTTCTCTGCCTACGAAATTAATTATCTACATCTCACTTGCCACCAAGTAATATGTTGCATTTTTAATAAAACCTTGAGACTATTCAAGTCTCCCAAATGATATTTTTTGTATGTAACCATAGTTCATATTTTTGCGACGTATTATCAAATACCGATCCAATTAAAGTACAAATAAAAAGGAAATTATTTTTTAAAAATAAAGTTAAAGAAATAATGAAATTTACAATTTTATATCTTGCGTCAGTCAAATTTCAAAATGGCACCCAAGTAAAAAACTTGACAAGATCTCAAAATAATTTTTGATTCCAAAGAAATCTCACAGAAATGTCTTGGTAATTCATAACATAGCAAATTTATAATTTATTTCCAAGTTTTGCGATAAATTTTAAATATAAAATAGCTGCAAGTTAAGTCTAACTAAACCAAGTGTCGCAATTCGTAGATATTGCTTCGTGGTATTCTTATCGTTTCAAAATAAACTTTTCAGCTAATCAAAAATAACTATTTTAATTAAATGTGTTAAAAAAATTTTTGATGTAAAATTTACAGTCGACATTTTTATAGCAACACCAAAATACGTATAATTTGTTTTGACATGTTATGTTATTTTAGTTTATATTGAGTTAATATCATGTTTAAAACGTGCAATCTTTCTTCAAAACGCAGAAAAGATATTTAAGAGACTTGAACAGCCACGAATGATGACATAGAGAGGGGGAAGGGGCAGGTCTGTAGTTACCGTTATCACAGGCACCGGCCACACAGTGCCGTCGTTCCAACGAGTTCTACTCTAAACACCTCGATGGTAAGAGTCGCACACAACTCACCTCGCTCCCTCCTCCACTACTTGTTCTAGTTTAGGTACTACAATCGCGTAACGCGTAAACAGAGTCCTGATACTGCAACACTGGGGTGAGTGAAAAAGTGCGAGAAGAGATTTGGGCGGCTCTTCACTTTGAGCTCTTCAGAGCCGAAGAGATCGTTTGAGGCGTGTATGGAGCAGCACCGAAATGAAAAGGGGGGGACGGGAGATCCCTGAGAAACCCCGCCGACCAGCGACATCGTCCTGCACGATTCCCACATGAGAAAATCCGGTAGGGACCAGGCCGGGGATATAACACGGTTAGTCTTGGTGGAAGGCGAGCAGGCTAACCGCTCAGTCACCGCGGCCCCGGGAAGACTGGAAGATATGAATAAACCTAACCAAGTTTGGAAACAATAGTATGTTTGCGAGGTAAAGGTATCTCTTTCGCTGGTAGAGAGAGAGAGACTGGCATTATCTTCACGAGTGGTTCTGAGGGCGAAAGACATTTGAAAGAAGAGCGGATTGGTTCTCNTTTATTTTTTGACGGATGGTTTGATCAGCGTTGGGCAAGGGTCAGGGACAAGTTGTGTAGAAATTCTCGTGATTTGAGATCAGCGAACGTTGGTTACGGTTAGTGTATTTCAAACACCAATCACACATCTCACTGGATCTGAGAATGCAGTAGATGTTGAGTTAAGGACAAGTACGGTACTGAACAAAAATATGCCTGCATGCAACACCTTGCAAAATAAACTAACGTGGTACTGAATTNAAGGACAAGTACGGTACTGAACAAAAATATGCCTGCATGCAACACCTTGCAAAATAAACTAACGTGGTACTGAATTCATTAGTTTGTACCTCCACAGTCTACACCCTCTAGATCAACTCTTCCAGTCCATCGCCGATTTGCGACAATAAGTGTCGCAACTAACGCAATATTTATGAGGGAGCAGTACATACATATTCAGATGCTGAATTGTATGAACATTATNTAAGTGTCGCAACTAACGCAATATTTATGAGGGAGCAGTACATACATATTCAGATGCTGAATTGTATGAACATTATTTCTTGTCAATAATAACCAGATAAATTAAATTTTTAGTTGGGAAATATTGTGGAGATGTTTCGAATCTAACCTGCAAACCAAAGCATGCAGCACATGACGCGTCCGCAATGCAACCACTATGTTCATTATCCTGGACAAGATGCCATTCGAACTTGCACTTGAATTGTCGGTAAAGAACAGCAAGCGTTTTGCCACGCAACATATTTAAAGCTTCGGAAATACACGCATATTGCGCGTTGAAACTGCTCACCGAAGTATACAACCTAACCTTATTTACAAATAAAAAAATCTTCTATGCTTCGTAATCAAATGACAAAGGTCTCGCTTGCGAGATAACAGCTGTTCATTCATGGACCTGCTCATCTGCAACGCCACAGAGAGTACCTGTGCCAGCGAAACTGGACGCGACTCTGTACCAATGCAGGCCTCTATCGTAGTTTTACGTGTGTCCGGGTCGTATACGTCGATATGCAGCAGTCCGAATATATCCGTTTTTAGATATGTTGGAGGACGTGGAGATAACGTTTTCAATGTGCGCCAAGTCTTGAAAGTATCATTCCGTCGTCATATGGAACGTGCTTTCGTAGGTGAGCATATCGGGAGCACGTTTAACAGTTTCATCAGTAAACAACAGCTTTTCTTTTGTTCAAACACGCTGCAACGTGCTTGAAGCACCAGATAGGCGACTGCGTTATCATCATGTATAGGCTGTCCACGGCAAAATAAGTACTTTAAGAATGCGCTTTAAAGTTCGTTTCTGCTTATTTGTATCTTTCCGGTAATTACCAACATAACGTTTCCAACTTAACTGATAAATGCAGTATATATATATTTTTTTTTTATAGCTCTCAAAAGGTAACGTCTGAGGCAACGACAAAATACAATTGTTGGCCATTATTGCTGTTGTGAGGGCCTTAACAAATTCAACACGGTGTCCGTATGCCATAAGGGTAATCATCTATATATATTCCCTGGATTTTAAAATACAACATGTTTATAAAATCAATTTTATTCTGAAGTCTGATGAGCAAGGAGCGTAAGATGAAACATTTGTCCCTCAGAAAATATCACAAGGCTGAAAAACGCCTATCCGCTATAAAATACGTAAATAAGCTTCATAAACTGACAAAAAATATTTATGAGGCTTGCTGTTGTTTTAGACGGACGTGAATGTGCCCACATCCTTAACAACTATTCACCTGTACAACTAACGAGATATAAGTGGGCAAGTGGACCGAAGACGTGGCTGAAACCATAAGCAAAGGCAAATTAAAAGTTCNACAACTAACGAGATATAAGTGGGCAAGTGGACCGAAGACGTGGCTGAAACCATAAGCAAAGGCAAATTAAAAGTTCTAAAGTTTTTAAAAGTGCTTGAATATAGTCAATTCGTGGTTTCTTCAAACTTTTTAAATAAACCTTTGAAAACTCACGCATATGACGCGTGTGGTTGTTTTCTAAATATTCCACGTGTAACTATACTCGTGTTTACATAAAAGTAACCTATTTTTGGTTATACTGAATTTACTTATATTCTGTCTGTAAATTGTAATATTTCACAGGGATTAGATAGGCATGTTGGTGATGCCTATTAACAAATAGTTCTCATACAAAATAGAATGTAACCGAGTGCGCAAGAATACGGTGCGTTGTACCTCTTGTGCACGAGGCTGAGAAATATCCTGGAAGTATAACTGGAGCAGAGCAACAGACCGTGAATGGACTATGGCCTACAGTAGCGCCGGTAAAGGACGGTAATGCAGATGCATGCGCGCCTCTTCGTGCAGCGTGTAGGCGGTCTCGACCTCCCAAAGAGCCGGCGGACGTGCGTGATGGTAATACCCGCGACGACGAGGCTTACTCTAGCCACTAGTCGTCGAGACTTGCGTGAGAGCGGAGTTGAGAATGGCGTGTGTGCGTCGGGCGACGTGACGAAGCACTGCCGTGCCGACCCCGGGTAGAAGAAACGGCTGACTGACGTATGCACGAGGCTGCTTCCAGAGAGAAGGAACTCCCGCCCGTCCACAAGGGCGTGTTTAAGGGAGGGCCACCCCCACCGAGTCTTAAAAATAGTTCCAGTTTCACATTAAAAAACAACTAATTTTGCCCTTCATCAGCCAACATCGCAATAACACACGCACATATATGCATAAATATGCTTATACATATTCTATACATTAACATATACACATAAACCCGCATCTATACATTAACATATACATATACACATATATATACATATATATACACTACACATGTACACACACATAAATATACACCTCAAAAAAAATTTTGCACCGCCTGTAATAGGTTACACATGAAGGATGTTCATTCGGACAGTTGGTGCATTACAAAAATACATTCCACAAGTCTGGCGCGGTATTCTACACAGACAGTGTGAATCTCNGTAACACGAGAACACTGCACGTCAGTTCAGTGGAGAGGTTTGGGAAGCTCTTACCATCGAGGTATCGGGAGCCGATGAGGGTGAAGCGAGGTGAGAATGGAGCGGCGCCGGAATGCACGGGCGGGGGAAACGGGAGATCCCCGATAAAACCCGACTATCAGCGGAATCGTCCAGCACGATTCCCCCATGCCATATTCCGGGAGAGACCCCGCCGTGAACCAACCCAGTTCGCCTAGATGGGAGGCGAGTAGTCTAACCACTACACCACTCGGCCCCTTTCGCCTCTGTGTTGTTATCTACTCTGCGTGGTTGTCCTGTCTGACTAGTCCACGCAGAATGCTGACACCCAAAGGTTTACTATTATTGTTAATGGGCCCGCCTATCCTGGTGCTATCTTCCGCGTTTGAGACAGAGAAGCGCGGGGACGATAAAGGTGACTTTGCCACGCGCATCAAGTGCGCCATCACCACTACGCACAAGGCTCTGAACTCGCGTGTGGTGTTATCGTCGTTCTGCGTGTAGCTGTGAGACTTTCAGAGGTGACTATCTGTTGATTGTTTATTAAGATTTACATAAAATACTCAGTTTACGATCTGTAACTATATACGTTCTTATAAACAGTTTAAAGACATTTATGAGCACTTTAGAATCTTGCAGAATTTTTTTTATAATACTTCATGAGACTGTTTTGGTAACTAGTTGCAAACATTTTAATGTAAAAAATATAAAATATTGTTATTAAAAGTAATTATAATTATTACAATCTACTTCGTAGTTTTTTCCATAATAACCTTCTCCAGGTCTCTCCTATTCATTATTATTCTGACTTGTAATTAAAGTAATTGAAGTTAATTATTAGCATTATTATTATATGTGATATGTTGTATCTGTACTCCTTAATTACACACACTTGGGATTTAAATTAGTCAGTGAAATTTGTATTGGAAAGATCGAATAATTCATGTAACCCGAAGCATTTTACATTATAGGTTAAAGAAAATTAAAATTTTTATTGAGTGTCGCTACAAAATATGCACGGTAATGTATAAAAAAATATATATAACTGTAACTACCACTGCTCTTGTCGATATTTACGCAGCGAGATGATATATGCATAATTTATATTCCTACAAAATGCTAAGCCAATGTAACAATACAAGGTAATCCAACAATGATATTCTCGATATTTACATCAAATATGTACATGACAAAGAAAATTTCTAAGTAAACTTTGATATGTACCACAGTATTTAAGATGTTTTGAGATCTACTTTAGAATATAAATTTAATCAAAATCCGTTTAGTGGTTTTTGCTCGATGCCTAAACAAACAGATAAACCAAAAATAAAATAAAATTAAAATATTAAATTTTTTTTAAAAAACCGGTAACAATAGCTTTGCCAAAAATTTTGGGGAAACAAATACATATATATAAATTTAAACAATTTTAATAAAAGTTTAATAAAATATGTATATTTTGTAAGTGAATTTCAGGGGAAAGNATATATATAAATTTAAACAATTTTAATAAAAGTTTAATAAAATATGTATATTTTGTAAGTGAATTTCAGGGGAAAGTTATACTCTTAGCTTCTCGCCAAAGAGACAGTTAGATTTATTTTCAGCACTGTAAGAACCCTCTCAAAGCTTCTCTGACGGAAAATACGCTCGGAAATGCACAAAGCTAGAGAAAGGCTTCGCGTGACCGACTTGTATTTAAGAGCAAGTAAACGCTTTACGATCCCGAGATTAGGAAATCCGACGATCGACTGAGAGCAATAAATTTCTCTCATTGCGTCTGAAATACATTTACTTTACTTCGCCAGGGTTCTCTCCGCATGCTACCGGAGTTGACCTTTTCNTCTCTCATTGCGTCTGAAATACATTTACTTTACTTCGCCAGGGTTCTCTCCGCATGCTACCGGAGTTGACCTTTTCGGATATAGAGCGCGTGATGTGCCATAAAGAATGAACTACAATCATCCCTAACTTACAGTTAGGGAGGATGTTTCACNGGATATAGAGCGCGTGATGTGCCATAAAGAATGAACTACAATCATCCCTAACTTACAGTTAGGGAGGATGTTTCACGAATTCTGACTTCAAAACTCTTCATTACGTCAACTGGCTGTATTGTTCTAAATCCCAGTGCATACTATGAAGTTTTTACGGAAATGTAACAAGAATATTATAGTTTCTGCCAAAATTAGGATTCATGTCGCTAGCTACCTGTATAGTATATTCACGGTTTATTCACATTTTTTTTATTCAAACATTTTAAGAATCAACCAGAGTTCGACGTGCTTGGTCGTTTCCTAAATATGCTGTGTATCACACGAATGTAATACTTGTGTTAACAAGTTAAATTGAAATGTTACATACTATATATTATTATATTTATTTTATAATTAATATGAATAAAATCCAGGAGAAAAAAGATGTGTTGGTAATGCTTCGTGATAAATAGTTGTTATGCAAAATATTATTAAACCGAGTGCGTACGGATATGATGCTTTGTCCTTTCGGTGTAATTTTCTAAACTTGGTTAAGCTTTGTTCGCATGAGGCGGAGGAATATCCTGGAAGTAGAACTTTATCAGGGCTTCAGAAAAGTGTGAAGTAACGGTGAATGGACTATAACTAGGGACAGGTGTTTGTCGCGAAAATATTTATCTATGGCCATGCTAGACTTCAATATCCCACGTACACAACCACAACTTCCTTTGGTTATTGGCCGCGTGTCTACGTGAGAAGACATGTTCTTATCTGACTGGGCCAATCGTAATAAAGTACTCCGTTACTGAACGTCCATGATTCGCGGACAGATGCTTGAGAAACGTGACATTTAAAATCACCCAACCACGAAAGTGCATTTGAACAAAAGCGTTTTGGTGNCGGACAGATGCTTGAGAAACGTGACATTTAAAATCACCCAACCACGAAAGTGCATTTGAACAAAAGCGTTTTGGTGCACAACAGGTCTTGAAATATTTTCGCGAAAAAAATGTCCCTAACTATAACAGTTGGCAACTCTATTAACTCTCAAGCATTAGTAGAAACCTAAGAAGCGACATACGTCACTTCCAGTAAAAATAATACGCGTGTAAATGTCTTGAAATCAGCNCATTAGTAGAAACCTAAGAAGCGACATACGTCACTTCCAGTAAAAATAATACGCGTGTAAATGTCTTGAAATCAGCATTCATAAAAATAAATCCTGCTTGTAACTTTACTGCACTCACGATACGATATCTTCAAGCTTTTTTTTTAATTTGACCTATAGTAAATCACCTCATGCACAGTACTCGAAATATTTAAGGGGTCATAGGAAATTTAAAAAGGCGCACAAACGGTTCACTACTGTTTATCGACGACGTTTCAGTTCTAAGTAACACATAACCGACACACAAGGTACAAGAGGTGGCGTTGCGTCTTCCAGTCCAGTCAATTCACTTCAAAAAAGTAACAAGCGTAGCGGCCCAAAACTCTTAAGATNGCTTGAATATAGTCAATTCGTGGTTTCTTCAAACTTTTTAAATAAACCTTTGAAAACTCAC
Organism: Clitarchus hookeri; assembly: GCA_002778355.1. NCBI lineage: Eukaryota > Metazoa > Arthropoda > Insecta > Phasmatodea > Phasmatidae > Clitarchus > Clitarchus hookeri. Next base: position 81,777 of record NQII01000739.1, read on the forward strand.
GCATATGACGCGTGTGGTTGTTTTCTAAATATTCCACGTGTAACTATACTCGTGTTTACATAAAAGTAACCTATTTTTGGTTATACTGAATTTACTTATATTCTGTCTGTAAATGGTAATATTTCACAGGGATTAGATAGGCATGTTGGTGATGCCTATTAACAAATAGTTCTCATACAAAATAGAATGTAACCGAGTGCGCAAGAATACGGTGCGTTGTACCTCTTGTNTTTAACTTTGTTTGCACGAGGCTGAGAAATATCCTGGAAGTATAACTGGAGCAGAGCAACAGACCGTGAATGGACTATGGCCTACAGTAGCGCCGGTAAAGGACGGTAATGCAGATGCATGCGCGCCTCTTCGTGCAGCGTGTAGGCGGTCTCGACCTCCCAAAGAGCCGGCGGACGTGCGTGATGGTAATACCCGCGACGACGAGGCTTACTCTAGCCACTAGTCGTCGAGACTTGCGTGAGAGCGGAGTTGAGAATGGCGTGTGTGCGTCGGGCGACGTGACGAAGCACTGCCGTGCCGACCCCGGGTAGAAGAAACGGCTGACTGACGTATGCACGAGGCTGCTTCCAGAGAGAAGGAACTCCCGCCCGTCCACAAGGGCGTGTTTAAGGGAGGGCCACCCCCACCGAGTCTTAAAAATAGTTCCAGTTTCACATTAAAAAACAACTAATTTTGCCCTTCATCAGCNGAGGGCCACCCCCACCGAGTCTTAAAAATAGTTCCAGTTTCACATTAAAAAACAACTAATTTTGCCCTTCATCAGTCAACATCGCAATAACACACGCACATATATGCATACATATGCTTATACATATTCTATACATTAACATATACACATAAACCCGCATATATACATTAACATATACATATACACATATATATACACTACACATGTACACACACATAAATATACACCTCAAAAAATTNGTACACACACATAAATATACACCTCAAAAAATTTTTGCACCGCCTGTAATAGGTTACACATGAAGGATGTTCATTCGGACAGTTGGTGCATTACAAAAATACATTCCACAAGTCTGGCGCGGTATTCTACACAGACAGTGTGAATCTCGTCTCTTTCTTGGCAGTAACCTGGTAACTCAGAAATACCAGTGGGGCAAAACTTTTTTGAGGTTCCTGTGCTAAATATAAATTTTTCTCGAGAACTGTTCAGAATTTCGTATTAAGGGGCTTGCCTACCTTGTGCTTGAACGGCATTGCAGAGAGTTTGTAATACCCGTACTTAACAGAAACTATTGCACGTGCGTCCAATGTGCTGTTCTACGAAAAGAACACACATTTCAGACGAGGGCAGTCGAGTGCTTCCAAGAAGTCGTTCACATGAGAAAGACGGTTCAAAACAGTACACTGGCTTTTGCAGAGCGCTTTATCTCAAGATATACGTGTCAGATGCATGCAAAATGTCTCTAGGGTCCTGCATCGAACCTTGCCTCAGTCTTTCGTTCAATACAATCATAGGGTCATCGGTGTAAGTCCCTTAGGTATACGTAACACGAGAACACTGCACGTCAGNCTTTCGTTCAATACAATCATAGGGTCATCGGTGTAAGTCCCTTAGGTATACGTAACACGAGAACACTGCACGTCAGTTCAGTGGAGAGGTTTGGGAAGCTCTTACCATCGAGGTATCGGGAGCCGATGAGGGTGAAGCGAGGTGAGAATGGAGCGGCGCCGGAATGCACGGGCGGGGGAAACGGGAGATCCCCGATAAAACCCGACTATCAGCGGAATCGTCCAGCACGATTCCCCCATGCCATATTCCGGGAGAGACCCCGCCGTGAACCAACCCAGTTCGCCTAGATGGGAGGCGAGTAGTCTAACCACTACACCACTCGGCCCCTTTCGCCTCTGTGTTGTTATCTACTCTGCGTGGTTGTCCTGTCTGACTAGTCCACGCAGAATGCTGACACCCAAAGGTTTACTATTATTGTTAATGGGCCCGCCTATCCTGGTGCTATCTTCCGCGTTTGAGACAGAGAAGCGCGGGGACGATAAAGGTGACTTTGCCACGCGCATCAAGTGCGCCATCACCACTACGCACAAGGCTCTGAACTCGCGTGTGGTGTTATCGTCGTTCTGCGTGTAGCTGTGAGACTTTCAGAGGTGACTATCTGTTGATTGTTTATTAAGATTTACATAAAATACTCAGTTTACGATCTGTAACTATATACGTTCTTATAAACAGTTTAAAGACATTTATGAGCACTTTAGAAACTTNAAAATACTCAGTTTACGATCTGTAACTATATACGTTCTTATAAACAGTTTAAAGACATTTATGAGCACTTTAGAAACTTGCAGAATTTTTTTTATAATACTTCATGAGACTGTTTTGGTAACTAGTTGCAAACATTTTAATGTAAAAATATAAAATATTGTTATTAAAAGTAATTATAATTATTACAATCTACTTTGTAGTTTTTCCATAATAACCTTATCCAGGTCTCTCCTATTCATTATTATTCTGACTTGTAATTAAAGTAATTGAAGTTAATTATTAGCATTATTATTATATGTGATATGTTGTATCTGTACTCCTTAATTACACACACTTGGGATTTAAATTAGTCAGTGAAATTTGTATTGGAAAGATCGAATAATTCATGTAACCCGAAGCATTTTACATTATAGGTTAAAGAAAATTAAAATTTTTATTGAGTGTCGCTACAAAATATGCACGGTAATGTATAAAAAAATATATATAACTGTAACTACCACTGCTCTTGTCGATATTTACGCAGCGAGATGATATATGCATAATTTATATTCCTACAAAATGCTAAGCCAATGTAACAATACAAGGTAATCCAACAATGATATTCTCGATATTTACATCAAATATGTACATGACAAAGAAAATTTCTAAGTAAACTTTGATATGTACCACAGTATTTAAGATGTTTTGAGATCTACTTTAGAATATAAATTTAATCAAAATCCGTTTAGTGGTTTTTGCTCGATGCCTAAACAAACAGATAAACCAAAAATAAAATAAAATTAAAATATTAAATTTTTTTTTAAAAACCGGTAACAATAGCTTTGCCAAAAATTTTGGGGAAACAAATACATATATATATATAAATTTAAACAATTTTAATAAAAGTTTAATAAAATATGTATATTTTGTAAGTGAATTTCAGGGGAAAGTTATACTCTTAGCTTCTCGCCAAAGAGACAGTTAGATTTATTTTCAGCACTGTAAGAACCCTCTCAAAGCTTCTCTGACGGAAAATACGCTCGGAAATGCACAAAGCTAGAGAAAGGCTTCGCGTGACCGACTTGTATTTAAGAGCAAGTAAACGCTTTACGATCCCGAGATTAGGAAATCCGACGATCGACTGAGAGCAATAAATTTCTCTCATTGCGTCTGAAATACATTTACTTTACTTCGCCAGGGTTCTCTCCGCATGCTACCGGAGTTGACCTTTTCGGATATAGAGCGCGTGATGTGCCATAAAGAATGAACTACAATCATCCCTAACTTACAGTTAGGGAGGATGTTTCACGAATTCTGACTTCAAAACTCTTCATTACGTCAACTGGCTGTATTGTTCTAAATCCCAGTGCATACTATGAAGTTTTTACGGAAATGTAACAAGAATATTATAGTTTCTGCCAAAATTAGGATTCATGTCGCTAGCTACCTGTATAGTATATTCACGGTTTATTCACATTTTTTTTATTCAAACATTTTAAGAATCAACCAGAGTTCGACGTGCTTGGTCGTTTCCTAAATATGCTGTGTATCACACGAATGTAATACTTGTGTTAACAAGTTAAATTGAAATGTTACATACTATATATTATTATATTTATTTTATAATTAATATGAATAAAATCCAGGAGAAAAAAGATGTGTTGGTAATGCTTCGTGATAAATAGTTGTTATGCAAAATATTATTAAACCGAGTGCGTACGGATATGATGCTTTGTCCTTTCGGTGTAATTTTCTAAACTTGGTTAAGCTTTGTTCGCATGAGGCGGAGGAATATCCTGGAAGTAGAACTTTATCAGGGCTTCAGAAAAGTGTGAAGTAACGGTGAATGGACTATAACTAGGGACAGGTGTTTGTCGCGAAAATATTTATCTATGGCCATGCTAGACTTCAATATCCCACGTACACAACCACAACTTCCTTTGGTTATTGGCCGCGTGTCTACGTGAGAAGACATGTTCTTATCTGACTGGGCCAATCGTAATAAAGTACTCCGTTACNGAACTCCAACACCGGCGGAGGTAAATGTTCTCACAGTGTGGGTTTAGACAATCGCAGGCATTGCAGCGTGTTAGAAATACGGGCTTCTTGACGAACCTACTAGACGTGTCCGCAATATGTTCACCTGTGAAAAGAAAATACCCACAGGCGAGTATGTAATGGCACTTTCAAGATTTCACGCTTGCAGTAAATATTATTTTGTTGACCTTCAACATCGTTAAAAATGGTTTTTTCAGATTGCCGTATCTTAAAACACACCACACTGACACAAAAAAAAAACTACGATAGGAGCCTGCGTTGAACTTTACTACAGACTTACCATCAATAAAATTACAAGGTCACCGCTGAAAGTGCCGTAGGTACACGCAGCACGACGGGAACACTGCACGCCAGTTCAGAGCCTTGCGCTTAGCGGCGATGGCGTACTTGATGCCCGTGGCAGTGTCGCCCTTATGATGGCAGTATCCATTCCATTTTTTTTTTAACTACAAATCTTCGTAGTCAAACTTCGTGACCCGACATTACAAATCAAACCTTGACATGGCACAAACGACCACTTAACAGAGTTTCTGAAGTTTTTGCAGTTTCAGACATACCAATATTTTCGCTTAGGGGGCAGAAATGATTAAGTAATGAGGGAACCTTTATTTACGGTTACAAATGCGATAGTAATCATGCGAGAAAAATAAGTAATATTTCGAAATAACTTAAGATGTTGCCTGTACCTAGACAAGCTTGGTTATTAAATACTAAAACTGGAAAATAAGTAATGGAGGAATATACGCACATCCAAAACGGGCGAGGATTCTCCACGCACTTCTTAGACTAAAATGCGAAAATAGCTCTAAGTATTCGTCTGCCTTTAGTCGCGTCCTCTCACGACTGTTGTATGAATTCTAAAGATGGCGGCGGTCGCTTCCACTCGTAGCCGCCCCACCTTTCTCCTGATTGGCTGAGAAGGCACACCGCGCTACTGCGGACGTCCAGTCACGGCAACGCAGGATGCGGCTGCAGCCAATCAAAGCTCACCCCCTCCTCTGATCTCTGGGGTAGATAAAAACCCCGTATGCTTCACTCACAAAATAAATTGCGTCTGATGTTTACTGCGGTTTCACTAGAAGCTACTTGAAAGAAAAAAAACAGTTACCTCAGAATAATGCAACATTACTATCAACAACATAAATCCCTAAACGGCAAACTGTAACCACTTTAATACAAAAACTAACAAAATTACCAACTCGCTTATACGATCATAAAAAATTTAATTTTCTTCCAATTTCGAAATTATTGTCACTATTACAGAGTCATTAGTCGCACTTTTTCAAGCATTAAGAATTCTCTCACAGTGTTTGCGCCAGGAAGTCAANGTATGCTTCACTCACAAAATAAATTGCGTCTGATGTTTACTGCGGTTTCACTAGAAGCTACTTGAAAGAAAAAAACAGTTACCTCAGAATAATGCAACATTACTATCAACAACATAAATCCCTAAACGGCAAACTGTAACCACTTTAATACAAAAACTAACAAAATTACCAACTCGCTTATACGATCATAAAAAATTTAATTTTCTTCCAATTTCGAAATTATTTTNAAAAATTTAATTTTCTTCCAATTTCGAAATTATTGTCACTATTACAGAGTCATTAGTCGCACTTTTTCAAGCATTAAGAATTCTCTCACAGTGTTTGCGCCAGGAAGTCAAATTAATATACTTCACGTCGTTTTCTCACGCCTAAAATTTACTTCTAAGTGCAGGCTGCATCACGTATATTAATTAATTATTCAATGGAAAATAGTCGTCAAGCGTAAAGTGTATATTAAACGCTTTAACTAATAAGAACATACTCAAGGGTCTATGTAATTTTTTGAATACTAAATGCTTTAACTAATAAGAACATACTCAGTGGTCTATGTCATTTTTTGAACATTAAACGCTTTGANACTAATAAGAACATACTCAGTGGTCTATGTAATTTTTTGAATACTAAATGCTTTAACTAATAAGAACATACTCACGGGTCTATGTCATTTTTTGAATAAAACTTTTTTTCGGGAAGTAGTACTCTTTGGTTGGCGGCAACCCTGCATCATGAATTTTCTTTGTAAGTTTGACAGGCAACGTCTCTGAGAACTATCAGCCAAAAACGTTTCAGTACTACTTCCAGTAAAATATTTCATGTTTACAGCACTTTTTTATCTTCATGATTAAAATAATCGAGAAGCCTAACGTTTATATATATCCAAAGTCTTCTGAAATTTGCTATAATTTACCGGTGGCGATGCAAAAATAAATTCGGCAGCTAGTTTTCAAATTATTATTTATATATAAAAACGAATTTGTATTACCGCGTATAGTCTATTTGCAGTTTCTTCGCAGTTTTAGAATCAAACCTTTGAAAATTCACCCCATTTGTGACGTGCTTGATTGTTACCTACATATGTCAGGTATCGCAAGCGTTTTATACTCGTGTTAACATAAAACTACCTTATTGTTTATTAAATTACACTTGTGCGTGGATGTCTGTAAAAGCATAACTCCAGTATACCAGATCCATTGTGTGCAGTCATTCCTTGTAGTGCGAATCTAAACGTGAAACTTAACAGTCTGTAGCTTTCTTCTGCTGTGGTAACTTGCTTGACGAACACATTGTCGTCCTCCATAATATTACAATCGAAATAACCAATACTCCTGAACACAGGTCTTGGAACATATCTTCTCTTGTGGTAACGTGCTCGCCTCATGGCGCTGTGAAATTAATTAGGNTCCTGAACACAGGTCTTGGAACATATCTTCTCTTGTGGTAACGTGCTCGCCTCATGGCGCTGTGAAATTAATTAGGTTCACATGAATGCGGTGCGTTGTCCCTTTGGTGTAATTTTCTAGACTTTTTATGATTTGTTTGCATGAGGCGGAGGAATACCCTGCAATACTTTAGCATGTCTTCAGAAAAGTTGGATATAACGGTGAATGGACTACAGACGCCATAGACTAAAGATGATGTATACCGATCTCGCTGCCTACGCACAACCTACCTGTGTGTCCCATTATCGAACTGCGTTTCTGCCAATACGGCTGGCAAAAAAAGTCATGAATTGGATTTGTGATTAGAGCACTTGTTTAGTAAACAAGTGCTTTGAGATGTTTGTATACTTACTCTAACCAATTTGTAAAGCAGTTTGATTAAATTCGAATTAGTAAACGTATTATATTCACACAAAAGCGCTTATATTTTGGAAATTAAGATATAAACAAACCATTGTTAACCATTTTACTTTGGCAGTTGTGTTCCTTTGAGGTAGGTCTATGTTGGGTACATGCTCGTAAGACGAATGATCGGCCTACCTCATCTTTAGTCTATGATAGACGCAGGCGTAAGCGGTAGAGGGCCCGGCATACACTACAGCACAGCGGGTTGCAGTCAGAGGTAGTTCAGGGGTCAGTGGCTGCGGCGAACGCAGCCAGCCTACCACAGTGGAAGGATGCGCTGTCTGAATAGCAATGAGCTGCTGAGAAAAAGGAATCGCGTACGTCCCCCCCCCNACATGTGGGAGGAGCGGCGTAACGTTGTGAATAATGATGGTGATGATCCCGCAGTTCTGGGAGCTGCGTCGTATAACAACCCACTCTCACACGCTGACGTCGTCGCTTTCTGAGAACGTTTGGGCATTTGCAAGGACGGGCTGCCTCTCAGAGAGAATTGCCAAGGTCTTCCTTTTACACACACAAAAAATAATATTTCAATTAAGTTTATATGATTTCACTGAACGTTAGTGTTTCATTCATAGCTGTCTGCTGTTGATTGAACACTGCGCAGAGAAAATAATACGGCATTGGGGACCACTTTGCGTGCCCATAACCTGTCTAGACGCTCAATACAGACGTTCGGTTACTGCCTCCGTGAAACCCGATTATAAAACTATTTTGTTATCACTTATCTACTGATTTTATTATTCAATGTCCGTATTAAATGTTTGAAGAGTTCCTTCCGGTAACTGCGTCTTATTAATAATCTTTAAGAAAAGCAGTTATTTATTTTAACATTTTCTAAACTATATGTTTTTTTAAATTAGGGGTTAGTAAGACGAGTTTATTTTTGTTTATTCACACAAGATTAATAAATTAGGTCTTCTGCGTTGTAAAAAATGCTTTCTTATATCAAAGAAAATAGTTTCTTTGAGACTGTTTTGTTTACAGTAGCCAAATCTTACCTTTATTTATAGGGAAGTTTCGAGAAAAGCAGATTTCCTGTTATTATGTTTTTCGTTTGTAAATTTTTTTGTGGCAATACTTTATTTAGAAGAAAGAAAGAATCTTTCAGGTTGTTCGTTTCACGACAAAGAAATCTTACTAANATTTCAGGTTGTTCGTTTCACGACAAAGAAATCTTACTAAAGTGGTGTTGAAATGTTTCTCGTGTACTTTTTTTTTTAGTAAGTAACGAAATTAAGTAAATGCTTAGTTACCAAAAAGCGAATTCCTTTCTTCATTCTTCACATGATGATCTATTATTTAAAATAGTGTAACATACTTTAACAAAATAACACATCTTAACTATTGTAGTTGTTTGTTGCAAAACTTTTCAGTGGTNGCAGATTTCCTGTTATTATGTTTTTCGTTTGTAAATTTTTTTGTGGCAATACTTTATTTAGAAGAAAGAAAGAATATTTCAGGTTGTTCGTTTCACGACAAAGAAATCTTACTAAAGTGGTGTTGAAATGTTTCTCGTGTACTTTTTTTTTTAGTAAGTAACGAAATTAAGTAAATGCTTAGTTACCAAAAAGCGAATTCCTTTCTTCATTCTTCACATGATGATCTATTATTTAAAATAGTGTAACATACTTTAACAAAATAACACATCTTAACTATTGTAGTTGTTTGTTGCAAAACTTTTCAGTGGTTCTTATCCAACCAAGATTTCTTTTGCAGCTACTGATCATGTGTTGCAGTAAACAAAGTGTTGTTGAGTGAGCTTCTGTTGACCAGCCCATCATCACTCACAACAGCTAGTCTGCGAGCAGGTCTGCACCGAAGTCGAGTTGTCCAGTCTACGCCTCTCTTACCACTGCTCAAGCTTACATCGCTATTGTCCAGTCCTTTCTCCTTCGCACTACGCTTCCTAGGACCAGGACACTCTTTCCCTCATTTCTGTATCATTTTCCTCGTCTAGTTTGTTGCCTTCCACTCGTGGCTCATGTTCCATTCAAAGCCAGGTTCTTGTGCAGTTCCCGGCATTTGCAAGTTCATTTCCTGGTATTTGTTTATTTTTTTAGTTTTTTGGTTGTTTTCCCTTAGGCTTATTTTCAGCAATGTACACATTCAATTTAAATACTTACAGAAAGGATTGTTAAAATGGAAAATTATAAAACAAGTATCTAGCTACCACTGCAGCTGCTTCAGGGCTCATCAAGGTAGTTAAGTAGGGCGTAACGTCTCGTCGACAACGAGGCCAATACAGACGGAGCAAGTTTCTCAGAGAAGCAGGAACAGGCTAACAGTTCGGCCATCACCTGTGATACGGAACGATCCCAGTACTCGCCGGTAGTGATTTCGGTAAACCATGGAACACCGAAATCAGAATGGCCGGGCAGGGATTCTAACTCGGGTTCCCCGGGTCAAGTGAGTAACCACAGCACCACCTAGCTCGGTGAGGTTAATTCAGTACGTTTAAAACCAGCATTAGAAAAATATATCACCGTTTGGTGCATACCGGCAATGTAAGCAAATGTCACCGCGTAAAATGCTTACGATCGCATGCTTACTTTTGCAGAATGATAAATTACAAATATTATAAATGAATGTTATACCGTCCCATACATCGAATAAAAGAGGACCAAGACAAATAACCCGGGAATAGCGTAAACCAGGTAATGAACGCAAAACGTCTACGAGAGAGCGATTGAAAATACTGTAGTATGCGATATACAGTATCAACTGTAGACACGTCACTATAAAAATAAATTAATTACATAATACTACATTATTTATGTTTTAGAAATAATTACAGAGGTGTTGATATATTTCATTTGTTGGACGGATACAAAATAGACAGAAGTGTTTGATTCGCAGTAAATCAGCTGAAGTGAAGATACATATATGTACACTAAAGAGCCAAAAAAACGGGTACACCTGCCTAATATCGTGAAGGACCCCCGCGAGCACGCATAAGTGCCGCAAGACGACGTGGCATGGGCTCGACTAATGTCTGAAGGTATGCAGGATGCAACTCACACCATGAATCCTGCAGGGAAGTCCACAAATCCATAGGACTGCGAGGCGGTGGAGAACTCTTCTGAACAGCACGTTGCAAGGCATCCCAGATATGCTCAATAATGTTCATGTCTGGTGATTTAGGTGGCCAACGGAAGTGTCTAAAGTCAGAAGAGTGTTCCTGGAGCCCCTCGGTAGCAACTCTCGACGTGTGGGGTCTCTCACTGTCCTGCTGGAATTGTCCACATCCGTCGGAATGCACAATCGACATTAATGGGTGCAGGTGATCGGACAGGATGCTTACGTATCTGTCGCCTGTCAGAGTTGTATCTAGACGTATCACGGGTCCCATTGCACGCCAACTGCACACGCCCCATACCATGACAGAGCCTCACCAGCTTGAACAGTCCCCTGTTGACATGTAGGGTCCATGGATTCATGAGGATGTCTCCATACCCGTACACGTCCATCCGCCCGATACAATTGGAAACGAGACTTGTCAGACCAGGCAACGTGTTTCCAGTCATCAACAGTCCAGTGGCGGTGTTGGCGGGCCCAGGCGAGGCGTAGAGCTTTGTGTCGTGCAGTCAACAACGGTACAGGAGTGGGCCTTCGGCTCCGAAAGCCCATATTAATGATGGCCCGTTGAATAGTTCGCACGCTGGCACTTGTTGATGCCCCAGCATTGAAATCTGCGCCAATTTGAGAAAGGGTTGCACGTCTGTCACGTTTAATGATTCTCGTCAGTCGTCGTTTGTCCCGTTCGTTCACGATCTTTTTCCGGCCGCATCGATGTCGAAGATTTGATGATTTACCAGATTCCCAATATTCACGGTACACACGTGAAATGGTCGTACGCGAAAATCCAAATTGTATCGCTACCTCGGAGATGCTATGTCCCATCTCTTGTGCGCCGACTATAACACCACGTCCAAACTCACTTAAATCTTGATAACCTGCCATTGTAGCAGCAGTAACCGATCTAGCTGCCGACCGCATCGCGTTACTCTGATTGGTTCCATACCTGTGTTATTTGCATACGCGCGCCTATAGGGTTTTTTTTTCAGTGTATAAGACTAGTTATGCCCACGGCTCCGCTCGCATGGACTATAGAATTTTTGTTTAGAATTTTTTAAAATAAAGTTTAATTTTAGTTAGTGTTCATTATGAGATAAATAAATAATTAGACAAATATTTTAAATTTAAACATTCTTTTTTTTTTCCATTTTAATATTTTGCATGAAGTCATTTGTTGATTTTTTCTTTTTCTAATCTAAAGACATATATTTGATCGCTGTTTGTACACAGCATTTCTCGTTTTTTTTATTGGGCGCAAGTACATACAAATTGCTACTGCAACTGACACGCGAACATGCGACATATAATTGTCCATGTGAAAAGCATGGCTGTCGGAAGTCAACTCCAGCAACGTTCAGGGTTTGGCCTTGTGACTTATTTATAGTCGTAGCAAAACAAACCCTGATCGGAAATTGGAGACGCTTAAACTGGAAAAGTAAATCCGTTGGAATCATGGGTATTCTGGTTATTAAGATTTTTTCGCCAGTATCGGTGCCACTCATAATAGTTGCCTCAATAACATAATCCCTCAAACTGTTCACTTGTAGGCGAGTGCCATTGCGCAATTATGGAGGGCTTATGTTCCGTAATAACATGATTGGTGCGGCAATTNGGAGGGCTTATGTTCCGTAATAACATGATTGGTGCGGCAATTTTTACAGCAAGAGCGTGAACAGGCAAACCTGATGGATGAAGGGAATTCAAGAATTCAGTCGGATAGTGGACTGCGTCTTCCTCTTCAACAACAGTGTCCACAGACGTGTATGTTCGGGAGGGTGATTCAATCATGTTCAGGATCGTTTTATTGATGTTTTCGACGATTTCATTTTCTGATGTTAAGACAGCGCGCCCTTGGAACCATGTCAGAGGCTTTGTTGTGATTCTTTGGACGTTTGAGAAATTAAATGGTAAAAACGCTTATAAGTATTTCTCTGTTATAGATCAATATATGCTACCACGGAGTTTTTTTTTGTCTTTTTATTCTACACAATTCTTTACTACACGATATTGTTCCATCTTTAACGGTTTAGACGGCGTATTGGAAGAGAGCGCGCTGGCGGCAAACTTTTTCCCGACTTGATTCACTATTATCGTCCTTATGTTACTTTACGTAACAAAATATATACTAAAACCTGGCCAGAGAACATAGCTATGAATTTAAAAAAAAAAAAACAGCACGTAAATCGGATACGTGGTTCTCGAGTGATAAGGGCACTGACAGACACAGACGTTGAGTTTTATAATATGTATANCACGTAAATCGGATACGTGGTTCTCGAGTGATAAGGGCACTGACAGACACAGACGTTGAGTTTTATAATATGTATATATTAGAAGGGATTACGCACAGTTGCCTCGGTGTGTGCGTATTAACGCGATATGTATCGGAGACGTCACCGCCGCACGCAACATGATGCGCCATCAGACTCGAAGCCGGAGTAATGAAGCGGTGCGGCGGTGGTGTATCGGCATCCAATTTCCGGCTAGTTAGCGGCGAAAGTGCGTTATGGTCTGTGCACGGCTAATTCGACGTTCTTTGTCGTCGTGTGAATCAGTTTGTTCCCTCCTGTGTGCAAGCACTTCACATTCAACTGATGTACAGCAGAATTTGTGGAACAGTTCTGCGATGGGTTTTTAGGCTAGATTCTATTCGCGGTATCTTCACACTTTATGAATCAAACCTTTGAAAAAACACCCCGTGTATGACGTGTTTGATTATTTCTCAAGTATGGCATTTATCACGAGCATTTTATACCACTCTAAACGTAAAAGTATATAGTTTTTGGTTAAATTGAACATGTACTTATATTTCATCCACACATATTAAAATATTTTACTTGTGATTAATATGAATAAAAACAGAAATGAAATTGGCGTGTTGGTTGAAGCCTAGTGGGAAATAGTTCTCATATNCTTGTGATTAATATGAATAAAAACAGAAATGAAATTGGCGTGTTGGTTGAAGCCTAGTGGGAAATAGTTCTCATATAAAAATATTATTAAACCGAGTGCGCACAAACGCGGTGCGTTGTTCCTTTGATAAAACTTTCTCGACTTAGCTAACTTTTGCTTGCATGAGTGGAGGAATAAGCCTGAAAGTTGAACTTCAGCAGGACTTCACAAAAGTTGGAATTAATAATGAATGGACGGAACTTCAGGATGTTGAGTGTAATTTATCAACGTTCCTTTTAAATAACAACAATGTGTATAAAGCTGAAAATGCTTATTTTGAAGGAACAGTTTCCACTGTTGTTTGAAGACTTCACCCCTAGACAAGTCGGCTAATTATTTACCGATTAAAACTGACAAATGAAGTCTCCTACATAGCAGCACCACATTTCNCTTGTGATTAATATGAATAAAAACAGAAATGAAATTGGCGTGTTGGTTGAAGCCTAGTGGGAAATAGTTCTCATACAAAAATATTATTAAACCGAGTGCGCACAAACGCGGCGCGTTGTTCCTTTGATAAAACTTTCTCGACTTAGCTAACTTTTGCTTGCATGAGTGGAGGAATAAGCCTGAAAGTTGAACTTCAGCAGGACTTCACAAAAGTTGGAATTAATAATGAATGGACGGAACTTCAGGATGTTGAGTGTAATTTATCAACGTTCCTTTTAAATAACAACAATGTGTATAAAGCTGAAAATGCTTATTTTGAAGGAACAGTTTCCACTGTTGTTTGAAGACTTCGCCCCTAGACAAGTCGGCTAATTATTTACCGATTAAAACTGACAAATGAAGTCTCCTACATAGCAGCACCACATTTCTGTGAACAATTTTCATGTTTAGTATTATTAAAAACGCTTTAACGTAGATCCAGGGTGATTGTTGGATAATTTTAATAGTCAAAAGTCGTAGGTGTCCTCCTGTGAATCACGGTGGTTATCGTAGCAATATTCGAATACAAAGAAACTTCGTCAACAAGGAAAGTATAAGGTAATGAATTTTATTATTATACGAGGAAAAACTTTTCACAACAATCAAGCGTCCTTAGTGGTTTTAAATGTTCGATGTCTCAAACCATCATCCAGAACTCTACACGAGAAGCAGGAGTTCTCGGAGGATGATGGGCGGAGAAGTATACAGCCCCTTGTAACTTATAACGCAGAGCAACTGGTATAGAGATCACTTGAGGGGCGGGGCACTGTGCTTCATTGCAATCAAACCAAGTACTTACCAGCAAGCATAAGTTTAACCCCTTCAACCTCGTGTTCTGGATCGAGGACACGTTGCTAATGAAGGGCATTTACTGCTGGCACTGTACGCAAGGACTCAGTGGCCGGTGTTATGAACTGATTTCTGAAGTTTCTGTATTTCTCATATGTGACTGGTCAATGCCAACATCAACGAACACTCGGCATATTGTCCACTGGTTGCAAGACATACGCTACACACAGGTACAGTGCCCATCAAAGTATTAAACGATTGCAACACTTGAGCTAGTGAATGAATTTGGAACTGAACGTATTAAATGCTACATACNTAACTTATAACGCAGAGCAACTGGTATAGAGATCACTTGAGGGGCGGGGCACTGTGCTTCATTGCAATCAAACCACGTACTTACCAGCAAGCATAAGTTTAACCCCTTCAACCTCGTGTTCTGGATCGAGGACACGTTGCTAATGAAGGGCATTTACTGCTGGCACTGTACGCAAGGACTCAGTGGCCGGTGTTATGCACTGATTTCTGAAGTTTCTGTATTTCTCATATGTGACTGGTCAATGCCAACATCAACGAACACTCGGCATATTGTCCACTGGTTGCAAGACATACGCTACACACAGGTACAGTGCCCATCAAAGTATTAAACGATTGCAACACTTGAGCTAGTGAATGAATTTGGAACTGAACGTATTAAATGCTACATACAAATGTCAGTACCTAGTGCATGGTCTTCCTAAATACTTTTTTAAAATTTCCTGTTACTAAAACTTATACTTAGTGCTACCCCATGGTTATTCCTGTACTATTTTTCAAAAATATTTTATTCAATGTCAAATCAAGCTGCAAGAGAGATCAACCCCCTTTAGACGCACAGTGTGTGAGCCACAGAGGTACAACTATGAATGCTATTCAATCACACCATTTGCATCGAAATTGAAAACGTTCTCAGAATCCAACTACAGTTCGGGATATGGCCAGCCGTGCAGCTACATCTCTCACATGTAAATAACGGCTGAGCAGTTTGCCTCCCCCCCCCCNAACTAAATACAGCAATAACAAACGTAAAAATTTTTCTCTTTCTGGTTATTACCAAGCTACTTCTTTTCTTTCTTTCTTTCTCTTTCTCTCTCATATTAATGTAAGTTTAATTTAACCAGCTAAGAATGTGTGTTAATTATAAATCCATATAAAACAGTTGTAATTTATTATTTATTTATGGAAATCAAAAATTACACACATTATTAGGTGATTCTTCAAATGTTTCATTCATAAAGTCTGAAGATTTTAGGCGTATATTACCCCCAAACAACTATACTGCTGGCGTCATTTGGCCTTCGTGTAGAACAAACACGGCTAACGCGTGCTCACATATGCTTCTGTTTTCAATATTTCCTCCACTTTTTATCTTAAAAAGGGGTCCGGGATTTTCGTTGGGCATTTATTTTGTTGTGTGGCATAACATTTGATGCATACATTTTTCTTGTTTCTGCTCCCAAAAATTGTAGGTTAGCACTGAATAAGTGTACGCAAAATTGTAGTTTTGCAAGAAAACTCCACAACTACCATCTTATTGTAGCTTAAGTACTCACGTGTTTAGAGGTTACGGATAGTGTCTATCAGACCCTACCATTTAGCGCTATAACATCGTAATATTCGTGTACATACCAGATCACACGTCGTCATTTGCTCATCGACTGTTGGCTCAGTCATAGCCCCTTATCCCGCTCTATTCGACCAAATGCAATTAAGCCAATGGAGTGGTAAGTGTTTACCACTGGCTTGGAATCCTTCAGCGAGCATCGAATGAGCGGAGTACCAAAGACCAGCTAACTTAACACGTACGTTTTTTGAATACAGACGTACTGATTTTCGCAGAAAGATATACGTGCAGCTAGGCTCTTAATGTAGTGAAGCAGGCACCCTTTTGCATAATGTGTCTCCAATCAACAGATACCCTACAAGTTCGCGTTATAATTCAGTACCACGGTAGGCTGCATACAAGTATATGTTAGTTCCACGTGTGTCATTTGACCTCCACTCATCAGTCACGCCCTGCAGGACTCGCAGCCAATAGTAAATAGACAACTTTCCGGTAGCTTCTTTCGGTATGGCAAGGCTAAGCATGCAGCGGTAGCCNCGGTAGCTTCTTTCGGTATGGCAAGGCTAAGCATGCAGCGGTAGCCAATGGACAGTGGCTTCTGCTCCAGCACGTATAGAGCTGTAGAGTCTAGCTTGTTGCTGATTTATAAAGCTAAATTGTACATACAGTATCTATACGCTATTCACGGTAAAGTGAGCTCTTTTGAATGACATTTAATTTGGAATAATAGTCAATAAATATATTTTATTTTAGCCTTAGACTTTAACTTCCGAGTGTGGTGGAATATACACACTGTTTTTACTTCTTGCATGGCAATATGTATTTAAAAAGGTGGTTATAGGATAAAAAAAAAAGACAAAGGAAAAAGTAACTAGTACCTCGAAAGTGATCACTTTACCGTGAACAGCCTATACTTACTATACCAATGAGAACTATGTTACTCCGATACTGAAAGCTTGTGATTCATCAGCACACACAAAAGGCGCGTCACAACTAAAATCATTAATTCAAGAAAACAAATCCAGAAGGAATCCGCCTCACTGGTGTATTGAATGCGTTGCAGATGTTTGGTAGAAATCACGTGATTCAAAAACACTTTCATATTCTGTGGTAGTGTCTGAGCACAAAAACCCTTAAGAATCGTTTCGTGTCTGAAGATACGTTTGAAGCTCTCATTTTAACTACAAGGATTTCTTTTTTTTCCAATTGTAAATTGCTAAAATGGGCGTTCTCAGGGTCACTTTTGGCTCATAAATTTTCTATGCAGAAACTTCAGAGTTATTTTTATACTCACGTCACACTTTTATTTCTACTAACATACCATAAAAATATACGACCGCCACTTAAAGTAGCGTTCGGACGAGTCGCTGACGGAAATACTGCACGCCAGTTTAGCGCCTTGCGCTTAGAGGCGATGAGGCAAGTGATGAGCGCGCTAAAGTCGGCCTTATAGTTCACGCATTTCAAGACCTCGAAGTCGTAAAATATCTGCAGGCAGGCGGGACCCTCTAGTGTTTTGTAACATTTGGATGTTCGTGCATTTCGGGAGTTAGTTTGGAAACAGCCTATACTTCCGCCTTTTGCCACTGGCCGCTGACATGATGAGGGTCTCCTTTACATTCATCATTATTGCACGTCATACCGTCAAGATATTTCTTCCTATTTGGGGCCGTGGTGGTGTAGTGGCTAGACTACTCGCCTCCCACCTAGGCGAACCGGACTCCATTCCCGGCGGGGTCGCTCCCGGATTTTCGAGTGAGAATCGTGCCAGGCGATGCCGCTGGATTTTCTCGGGGATCTTCCATTTCCTCCACCCTTGCATTCCGGCGCTGCTCTATACTCAACCTCGATTCACCCTCATCAGCTCTCAAGACCTCTATGTTGAGAGCCGCCCAAATATCTTCACTCATTCTTCTTATTTCATCATAAAAGGAACAGTAGCTTACGCGTACTTGAAGTCTCATCTGCCATTCAAGGGTTGTGTGAAATTCACGGGCATTTAGAAATGATGTTAGTCAAGAGAGTATTTATCGAAAAATCAGATGTTAAAATTCATGACGTCCAGGCTGTTTATTTATAACGCTGGCGTATAGATATTCAGCCCACGCCACGCAGGTGTTAATAAAACAATGGTTATGGTTTAGTGAATCACACACTGCTACGTGTGTACGCGTAGGGATGTAGGTAATTAGGTTCCGTGTAGAGAAACACCGTGTAACACACATGTAAATAACTTAGGTAAGTGTGCGACAGAAAAACGCAAATGGCACAACAATATTCAAATGCGAAACAACCAAAAATATCGCTAGGGAAATATCCATTGCTACTTGAAATGATTGCTCAGCAGAGACGTGGCCAGAAAAATGTGGAATGTAATTAGCTTTCTTGCAATAAGAAGAATCGTGACAGGAATGGAAGTGATCAATTTGCAGACTATAATTTATGTGTGGCCTCAGCAATACTAGCCTCTCTCGTGATTGGTGTGTTCCATTTACTTCTAGACTTGGTAATAAACATTTCTAACTTCCAGAAAAATTAATAAATAAATTTGTTTATTTGCTCCAGGCTAGCTCAGTGTTTAAGCGTAATAATCTGAATACCAAGGTGTCATGGTTAAATTAATCGGAGTCAGCTGAACTTGATAAAGAAAAATTCATCTCTGCTTCTCTAAAAAAAAATAGTTCTGGAACATAGCTGATTATAATTTAAAAACGAAGAATTCTTGAAGTTCCAGGCTTTCCTGGAGATCTGGTAGCGGGATGCGGCAGTCGCATCTCCCTGGATGCGGCTGGAAGTTGTTAAGGAAGAGGACGAAGAGAAGAAGAAGAAAAAAAGAAAAGAAGAATAAGAAGTAAGATGGTCAAAAAGATAAAAGGATATGAAGAATGATAAAAGAAGAAAGGATAATAAAAAGAAGATGAAGAATCTATAAGAAAGAAAAAGATGAAGAAGAAACGGAACGTGTGGAATTAAGGAAAAAGAAAAGGGAAGGAAGAAGAAGATTCCCCAAGCCCAATAAGATTCCTCGGCAGTGGAAGTATCAAGAATGATTATAATTAATGGAAGATTAATAAATAAAAACCTCGGATGGACTTTGGCTAACAGAGGTGAGGTGGAAATGAATTATTTTTCCCCCTTTTTTTTGGATGCGGCTGGACCTCTCTTCACGGGCTTCCATATGCAGGCTCTCAGGCCTGAAGTGCCGCCACAGTCCCAGCACATATTAGCACGCGCGGTAGTTCGACATAATTACCCTGGGAATACACGCGGCCGGCGACCGATACAGGCCTGCTTCTTCGTAACACTTGCCTCGCCTCTTCGTCTACCTTCGAGACGGCCTGTTTTCACGTTCGAACTCGGGTCCTTATAAAATAAAACTAAATTAAAACACCTGCGTGCTAAACCCACGCAGACTTGCGTCCCGCCTTCGAACACCAATATGGCAAAAAAAAAATCATTTCAAAAACTTAATTAAATAACGTCGTCTACAGCTAACCAATCACGATAGAGAGCTAGAGGCAATAATTACTTATCACGTCACTTAGTTACCATGGTAACGGATNTACAGCTAACCAATCACGATAGAGAGCTAGAGGCAATAATTACTTATCACGTCACTTAGTTACCATGGTAACGGATCAATAACTTCTCATATAGGTACTAGAGCCTTCTAAACACATTTAAAAAATAACAGCCTGGAAAGACATATAAATGTGTTTGCAATAAAACAAAAATTAAAATTTTTAGTGAGCAGTGAAATTACATACCAATTAAAATCATTAATGTTCCAATAAAAAATAGTATCGGTGAAAACACATTGCGTCTTGCAAATACATAAATGAGCGAATGAATAAAATCTGCATATTTACGACATTACAATGGTTTACTCGCGGTTTCTTCATACTTTAGAATTAACCCTTTGAAAAATTAGCCCATATGTGACGTGTTTGGTGGTTTCTAAATATGTCCAGTATCACAAGCGGTTTATACTTCTGTTACCATCAAAGTATCCTTCTTGATTAATTAAACTTTCGCTCATATTTGATTTATAAATTTCTAAATTTCATCTATAAACAAAACGAATTAAAAAGGAGAGAAAATGTGTGTTGGCAATGACTAGTAAGAAATAGTCCTCAAGAAAAATATTGTTAAACTGAATGCGCACGAATGCGGTGTGTTGTTCCTTTGGTGTGATTGCCTAGACTAGGTTAGGCTTTGTTTGCATGAGGCGGAGAAATAGCATTAAAGTAGAACTCAAGCATGGCTTCATTAAAGTTGGAAGTGACCATTAATGGGCTATATGTAAGAAGACCCAGAGGCAGAAATAAGTAAATTATTAACAAATTAATGCAAAATTTGCATTTCTATTTAGTGACAAGCTAGACTTCATTACACTGTACAAACCTGAATAAAACCTGTAATTTCGTTGGTTGATATTCTTCATACGGATTCCTTTGCCTGCGTGGGTGCGTAACAGGAAGTAGGTTACTCCTACCAATGAAGAGCTTTTATTTCAAAACTGTTTACCTCAAAATGTATACATTTTACACGAGATAGGAAAAACGCTTATATTCTGAACGGATTAAAAATTTTTTTGTAAATAATAGTATGAATGATAGCTAGGGACAGGTGCTTTTGGCGAAAACATTTATGGCCATGCTAGACTTCAATATCCTACGTCCACAACCACAACTTCCTTTGGTTATTGGCCGCGTGTCTACGTGAGAAGACATGTTCTTATCTGACTGGGCCAATAGTAATAAAGTACTCCGCTACTGAACGTCCATTATTCGCGGACAGACACTTGAGGCACGTGACATTTAGAATCATCCAACCACGAAAGTGCATATGAACAAAAGTATTTTGGAGTACAACTGGTCTTTAAATCTTTTCGTGAAAAACACCTGTCGCTAATGATAGGTCGTCAGATTAACATGCCTTCACCAAAAATGCTCTATTTTAAATATAATACATACAAATATTTATAAATAAACAGTGGAGATACTAATTTTTGATCAATAAAGCGGGGACGTATTAATTAAGCTTTTAAATTATAGTTATGGATATATTAAGCTATTTTTGAATAATTAAGAGATTTTAAACTATCTTGAAGAGTGTATACGACGAATGAACTGAAAATGATTTTCATTACTAATCAGAAAGCCCTCAGTTTATAATGGTTAATATTAATCTGTAATAAACTACAAATAATTTAATTGTGCCATTAAGGAACGTTAGTATAATTTGATTGTTTTAGAAAAATATAATAGCATCAAATGAATTAGTAAAGATATTAAGCACAATAATAATAATTTTAACACTAAAAACTAGAAGTAACCAAAATTATTAAAATAATAATCAACAGCAATGATGTGCAATTTAATTAACAAGAGACCTAAATAAATTGAAATCTTGGCATGGGCTGGAATTATGACAATTCCGTACGTAATTAAAAGATAATAATAAATATTGCACGTAAGCAACATTTTACGTTACAAGCACAATTTTACTTAAACATGTTTATCTAACAAAGAATTTAAATCGGCACAATATCTAATTACATTCATTATAATATTTTTGTAAGTATTTTTACTTTGAACACATCAGTTGCAAACTAAAATCCTTTTAATATTCAATTAGCAGTATCATATGAGCCAAATATATCTTATAATTACAATGGTAATACTTGTCCGCTGTACATAACAAGCCAGTGATTGATATTAACACACGAATAAAAGATCTATCACTGATGTACACGTTTCGCTAGTCTATTAGCTGTGTCAAGCCAAGCGCTCAAAGCTGTTACATACTCTACGCAGTCACACGTGTCTGCAAGTTCCACAGAAATAAACTCGATAGCTAAGCGGAAGATGAAAATATCCCAATTCGATAATAAATTTCGTATCTTAGAAAATGACATAAAACGTACGCGGACAAAGGAATACGCTGAATATATCTTGCAGAGAAAAACAGCCGCTGAGATTTTGTTGGTTGGAAAAAGGAAAACCTTCCTGGAGGTCATTTCTTTCTCAGTGATGCGGACAGAATGTAAAGGTTATAAAAAGACTGCGCTTCTGATACTCGCTGTTCTGCGTCAAACCGACAAATTCTCCGTATCACTGAATAAAAGGGAGGAAATTCAATAAATTTGAAAATCAGTGTAAACCAGTGTGCGGTTTGTGGCCGGTATGGTTTTGTGCTGGGAGGTGGAAAAATTACGGGATGATGTATCGACGAAAAGGTGGAACTTCCCAAAAAGCCAACAACGCAACCAACATAATATAGAAATATCGCATTTTTTGGTGCGAGCGCTATTAAAAGACTGTGGTGTTGCATGCAAACGGCAAATCAGTTTCGCCAGTACTTTGTGGTCAGCCGAACATTTGGCTTTTATTGCGTTGTAATTTAAGAAAAAACAACCATGGAAAACGGATACATTTTGTAACCAGCCTGATCTGATAATATTTTAATATATGTGGTTGCATAGGATAGCTATAAAACCATTTTACAATTTGAACTAAGTAATAGATGAGATAAGTTACCTGGATGTGGTTTACTGCATGTTAGTCAGTATCACCCAAAGTTTTTATAAAAATTATGTTGTCCTAGTTAGTAAACTTCTACATATGCACCCTTAGTCGCGCCTAGTACATCAAGCCGACACTTAAGTGTACTGGCGGCTCTTAACATCGAGGTCTTGAGAGCCTATGAGGGTGTGGCGAGAAGTGAGTATGGAGCAGCGTCGGAATGCAAGGGCGGAGGAAATGGGATATCCCTGAGCAAACCCGCTGACCAGCGGCATCGTCCGGCACGATTCCCCCCAAGGCCCCAGTTGTTCTTGGAAACTCATCTTATAACAAAAAGAGGGTTTGTGGTGCATAAATATCTGCTAAAAAAGCATTTGGCAAAAAAAATTTTCTTAGATTCTTGTAGAACCCTATTGAAATGTGTTACTAGCATAAAACTATATCTACTTTACATTTTATGTTCTCATCTAAAATCTGTAACTATGTATTGTGCGTATGTGATAAATTAAAGAAATTGATTCGCTCTTGGAAGATTGCAATTGCGTGTCTGGGGCCCACTTGTACATTAAGTGCGACGTCTGGATCGTGTCGCGAGACCATGTATTACNAGGAAATGGGATATCCCTGAGCAAACCCGCTGACCAGCGGCATCGTCCGGCACGATTCCCCCCAAGGCCCCAGTTCTTGGAAACTCATCTTATAACAAAAAGAGGGTTTGTGGTGCATAAATGTCTGCTAAAAAAGCATTTGGCAAAAAAAAATTTTCTTAGATTCTTGTAGAACCCTATTGAAATGTGTTACTAGCATAAAACTATATCTACTTTACATTTTATGTTCTCATCTAAAATCTGTAACTATGTATTGTGCGTATGTGATAAATTAAAGAAATTGATTCGCTCTTGGAAGATAGCCTGAGGGTATTCTTTTGTGGGGTGATTGCAATTGCGTGTCTGGGGCCCACTTGTACATTAAGTGCGACGTCTGGATCGTGTCGCGAGACCATGTATTACNGATTGCAATTGCGTGTCTGGGGCCCACTTGTACATTAAGTGCGACGTCTGGATCGTGTCGCGAGACCATGTATTACTGTTGTGTATGAAGCTTGTGTTGCAGTTATCGTGTACATCTCGTCATTTACCCGTGATTTATAGCCGTTAACTTGTTATCCATAACTGGCGCCTCGACCCACTTGCCCGCGATTGTATTCGTACTGTGCTGCAAGGGAGACAATTGCGGTTGTCGTGTACGCCGGGAAAATACATCGACTACTTGCTACAATCAGACGAATCATAAAATAATATATAGGCATCACATTATATTTAATAACGTTTTTTTCTCACGACACTCTAAACACTATAAATTTGAAACAGTGAAAATTGACCCAAGTCAGTGAAGAGCACAAATTGCATACTATGATGGATGAGTCGAACGCAATATCATTTCCAAAATGATCGCTAGGAAAGGTCAAAGTGAGAAGACAATCTGTCAACTGTGGCATCAGACGAGTATCTTAGACAATACGAGAATCTGCCCGCCTTATATACCTGCTCAACCCAATCGTCACATGACCGTCAGCCAATTGCGAGCGAGCATTGTGGTGTAAAATACCTTACCGAATTTAAAGCTAATAGGGTCGGGAGAGAGAAACGATCTGCCACCTGCCGCATCAGACGAAGAACTGTGACGTTGGTTTTTTTTTTAATTACTAACTACCCTAATAAGTAAGTGTTAAGTGTTGTCCGGGGGTAGGTCTGGACTGTGTTGAGTCTCAGGGATAAGCCCCATACGCCTACATGAGAGGGAATTTAGGAAAGGAGGCGTGCATCGCGGCAAAGAGGGATAAAGCAGCCATGGCCAGGTTTGTGGCCATGACTGCATCCCTGAGTGTGTAATAGCTGAGCTATTTCTAAGAAAGGAAAGGGGGAAAACCGGCATAGACACTGTAAAAACCCTCTCGACAGGAAAGAAGTTCTAAGCTCGTTCATGCATTTAAAAAATGCTAAAGGAGGCAGCAGGTGTGGATTCCATGCTATTCAATGTGGAGTTGAAAATCTAGAAGAGAAAGAGACGGGGCTGTTGTGACGTTGGGTGACTATGGCCACCTTATATACCTGCCGAGTCCGAGGTATCACGTGACTAACACCCACACATGAGCGAGTAATGTCACTTAAAATAACTAACAATAACGATAGCCACGAAGGTCAGCAAAGGGAAGCCGATCTCGCATCAGGTGAACTATGAAGTTGGGCAACTCTGATCGCCTTACGTATTCGTAGAACCTGAGATGTCACGAGCAAGCAATGTGACATCATGATACATTTTTTTTCCCCATCGGTGCATTTAAGCTAGAAATGTTGGAAACTGTAGCAGTCGGGATAGTATTATAACTGACAGGTGTGAGTGCATGCATGTTGGCATGGTCATGTTATGCCAGACAGACATCACATAGCCGAGGAGATGGCCTTCGATGCCCTCCAACTGCTGCTTGTCCCCAGAGAAAGAGAGAGAAAAAAAGGCTCACTGTTGAAATATTAAGTTTTTAAAATCTTTCATTTACAATGGTTACGCTATAGTGTCCTTAAAATAAATAGTATATTTTCCCCTTCATAAAACTCGATAAACTCCAAAACATATACATATATTTATAACCTTTACTTGTATAGGGGAAAAATAAAGCACCAAGCAACTCGCTTGTACTATACAAACACATGGAAAGCTAGCATGGAAGAATGATGTAAGAGAAATAAACTTTATTACTCGTGTACTTTCTCAGTTTGCATATACACTGAAGTGCCAATCCTAAAGCATTTGCAAATGACTATCTCCCCTGTGTATCACAAATAATAATCGACGGTGTTACTTTTATGGGGCAATGGCTACTAGTAGCATTTCGCTGCCTATGGTGTCAATGCATGGAAATTATTTTTCAGGTGCAGATATGAAAAAAAAAANGCTACTAGTAGCATTTCGCTGCCTATGGTGTCAATGCATGGAAATTATTTTTCAGGTGCAGATATGAAAAAAAAAAATCCACACTATTACATATTTTTTTTAATTTTCTCGTGCTGTTCTTTCACATTTCTAATGTTGGACATGCATGTCTTGGCAGATTGGCCTTTGGGAACCATACTATACCTGCAGCGTTACTCGAGGCAGGGAGGTGGTCGGTTTTAAGTTAAGTAGCCTGTCATTGCTTATAAAAAAAACCACACCATTTGTCGTCATGAATTAAAAAAGTCAACTCGATGAATTGAAATCGTTAAAGTAAAATATATAGATTTGATGGTAAACTGGCGTGAATTGAGAAGCTGAAAGAGAAAGAGAGAGAAAGAGAGAGAGAAAGAGAGAGAGAGAAAGAGAGAGAAAGAGAGAGAAAGATAGAGAGAGAAAGATAGAGAGAGAAAGATAGAGAGAGAAAAAAAAAGTGATAGAGAGAGAGAGAGAAAAAAGAGAGAGAGAAAGAAAAAAAGAGAGAGAGAAAAAAAAGAGAGAGAGAGAAAAAGAGAGAGAAAAAGAGAGAGAGAAAAGAGAGAGAGAGAGAAAAGAGAGAGAGAGAAAAGAGAGAGAGAAAAGAGAGAGAGAAAAAATAGAGAGAGAAAAAAAAGAGAGAGAGAAAAAAAGGGAGAGAGAAAGAGATAAAGAGAGAGAGAAAGAGAGAAAGAGAAAAAGAGAAAAAGAGAGAAAAAGAGAGAAAAAGAGAGAGAGTGAGTGAGTGAGAAGAGAGAGAGAGAAAGAGAGAGAGAAAGAGAGAGAGAGCGAGGGCGGAGGTTTCGCAAAAGTCGAAGCACATAGAATTTTAAAAATAGCTTAATTTTTGGTTAATTTGTTAAAAAAAATCACGTGCCAATTACAGAGAGTTTTTAAAGAAACAATTGACTTAATAAATCCAATTATTATAGTTAGCAAAAAAATTACACTGATTACATTTTATGCATAGGTTCTCTGCCATAGGAAAAAACATTTTAATAGGATAACAAATACAGATATTCTATTTGGCATACCATATGCCTATAAAAGTAATATGGCCACTAGAAACATCCATATTTGCTTGAAGGGTTAGTGTACGTAACCTCTGAGCTCCTTCGGGGTAGGCGAGCAATCCCGAGTTGAGCCGAAGACTACCGACCTCGTCCTAGTCGATCCTCTGTAGGAGTCTCTCGGCCGCAGCCACACACTCCCACTTACAATACATTGCTCCAGCTTCGGCTTTGTTACACTACTTGGCTCGCTTAACCCAATTTCATATTATTTCTCATTCAGGTTTTTTAAATGTAAGCTCTCCCGCTGTTACTGAAATCCGTAACGGAAACCAAATATTAGAACTGGGTGTCTGAAATTAATAGACTTGTTCACAAGCACCGGGAAAATATGCACCGAGTCAGATATAGATAGCATTTGGCGTAAAGTAAAATTTTAATCCTCTTATAAATTTCGTCCTGCCCACTTTATTTTAATGTATTGTTACACATTCCAAACCAACGTGATGGAGCGACTGTATCTGTAGTGACGTCACATAGAGGTTGTAAGGCCTCGCAGTTTCCGAGGTCACACCTACGCACATGTACACAACATTGACACTGACAATGTGCAACGACCGTGTGCGAACCATAGCAAACCGTAAAACAATTGGGTGTAGTTACCAAACCCCTTCCATAATCACGGGTAGACTGTAACCCTACATGTGCATTTAGAAATGTAATGATGTGGCATGTTTGTGTAGCTCCCTGCTCATTTATAATAAACCACACACATTAAAAAACAGGTTCGCATTGAGTTTTAATCCTACATGCAATAGTTTCCGAGAAATTAATGCATAATTAATTGCAACGTTCGGAGCGTTTGATTAGTCTAAAAGGCGGCACTTGGCTTAAAAACACAAGACGGACTTTTTGTTCGCCATGTACGGTAGATTACAAAATCACAGGAAACAACAAACAAAGTGGTACAGTTACAATTTTATTTGCACAAATGTGGTGCCAACCTCTTCCTTTTCATGGATGGTGGGTGATATTGGGGTCCATATTTTTGTGCTTTGTGCTTTGTACTTTGTTTAATAATGCAGTATCCAGAAACTCAGAATTGTTCGTTCTAGCTGTGTTACTAGCAAAAACAATTCTGATTCGAATACACTTTCGAGGGTTGTTACACGCCTTCGGAATAGACTTAGGCTATACAGATTGTATGTCGTGTGTATATTTTCGACCTATTATATGACGAGGAATCATGTGCAGAGTTTGTCGGTAGAGTCTGCCAGTCACACTGACTACCATGCGCCCAGTAAGTTTGTATACGCTATTCACGGTAAAGTGAGCACTTTTTGAAGCCCTCTCAAGTGGAATGATAGTCAATAAATGTATTTGATTGTAGCATTAGATGTTAACTTTCTAGTCTGGCAAAATATATACGCTGTGTTTATTACTTGCATGGCAATATTTATTTTTAAAAGATGTGGAAGGATAAAGAATGGCTTATAGGAAAAAAGTAACTAGAGCCTCAAAAGTGTTCACTTTACCGTGAACAGACTATATCGACGGAGAGTAGTAGTTTCATGAACTAACGTTGAACTAAACGTGTGTATAAACATTTGTGAATACTGAAATTATTTATTTTCTTCCTGGTTTTTTTTATGCATATAACTGTAGGAATGAGCAATTCTGTAAAATATTAATTTTTCTAATTATTTCACAGTTTCATTAACCAACGCATTAATTAAGTGACCAGGCTCATGGAAATATTAATTTTACATTATGGTGGAAGAATACACAATGTGCGAACAAGTAGATCCCAAGTAGGGTTTTCGAAAGTGCTCAGTTTACCGTGAACGAACTATACGAGAGTGAGAGGTGAGTTCGCCGACTGATGTTGGTCCCAGCCAACCAAAGCGAACCACTATGACCACTGGCCAGTGGTAAAGGGAAGGGGAAGGGAGTGGGGGTAGCATGACAGACCGTGGAATTCCTTTGAGGGAAGTTGAACTCTGTGCTCTGGTGANAGTGATAAAGGGAAGGGGAAGGGAGTGGGGGTAGCATGACAGACCGTGGAATTCCTTTGAGGGAAGTTGAACTCTGCTCTGGTAACTCGCTACCCGTCCGTCACAACGCAGTAGAAATGTAGCTGCGAATTACTTCATGTCTTCACGGCGCACCATTTATTTTTAAACGCATGCTGATTGGCGGTTCGCGGACGGGTTTTGGCAGTTGGCCCACCAACAGCGCGAGCTTTGGAAATTCCTCCTTTACTGGAAAACCACTATGTCGTGTGGTTTCTGGCCAACTATAAACTGCAAACATCAAGTAGACTGATTTTAGTTTGTGCCCATGCTTTAACACTGGCACGCGCATTTCAGTGTGATCAAAGATTTGTGCGAATTTTCTTTACATTTATTTCTTGAGCAGATCTGCGCTTTTAAGGGAAAAAATTAACAGTTTAAAATCTTTTCGTTACATTAAACCTCGTACAGAAAATCTGTAACCAAATTCCAAATTAAACATTCAAGTAAACTGTTGTGTTAATTACTGGTTCAACTTATACGGTTGTCAGGTTTATTCGCATAATAGCTGTTCATTTTTCGGTCTCGGAAATTGATCACTGTGCACCTAACATGCACACTCTAAACTCTAAGTTGAGAGGGTACATTTGGTAGAGTGCGCCTGCCATGCCAACTTCACAGTAACAAATATATCCGTGTTCCAACATTGAACAACTTTTTTTCCGGTAACACTGCAGTAACAAAGGGGGCTGGATCCGAAGTTGCAACACCGTTTACGTAAATGCGTGTTTTTAAATACTTCTAATTTTTCACGGTCAGGGTTTTCATACGACTGGATTATAATGAAGTTAATAAGTATATATTTTCCATTTAAAACACTAGTATGTTGGAAAAGTAAATGCACACAAACGCCCACATCACTGTTTGACTTAGCTACAGAATACCCAAGTGAAGTGAAGATATTTAGGCTGCTCTGAACATAGAGGTCTTGAGACCTGGTGAGGATGAAATGAGGCGAGTACGGAGCAGCGACGGAAACGGGAGAAGCCCGAGAAAACCCGCCGACCAGCGGCATCGTCCAGCACGATTTCCACACGCGAAGATCCGGGGGCGACCACGCCGTGAATCGAACACGGTTCGCCTGGGTGGGAGGCGAGTGGTCCGACCACCACACCACAGCGACCCTTCTCAGAATACCTGACAATACAGAGGTGAAACAGACTCTTTTTTTCCACGAACTCTAGCCGCACACGCCAGCAAATTAGTCTCACTGACCTGCAATATGTCGGAACGCCGTCCGTCAATAAGCTCCTGGTAACTGACTCGCCAGTCGGCGGCCTGCCTAGCCAACAGGAGGTCTTTTGCAGGACGCAGTAGCCAATTACAGATTGGCATTTCTTAATCAATAGAAAATAAACAAACTCGGTGTCCACAAACTTGAACGTCTAACTTTTAATCGGACCTTAAGGCATGGAACTCTTTTTCCTTAATTGCTGCCAACTATACTGAGGTCATACCGATCAGTGTCCGTTCAATGTAAACAAGGGCAGGACTTTTTATGTTCAAAGGTTGACTTCTATTTCGTACACCGCTGCCAACTTTACTGAGGACATGCCAGTCAATAGGTATGTTAAGATGTGAGGGATCAATGGTGGGGTATTCATTGCTCTAAGTGTAGTGACAGAGTGTGTGTGTGTTGTGTGTGGCAGGCAAGGTGGACGAGAAGGCGACGCAGCTGCACGCGATAGCATCTCTCAGAGTCCTGCTGGACGCCACAAAGCCCCAACATGGCGCCGCCACCAGCAGTGCTGCCAACCACGTGTCCGTGGCGCAGCGTCTTGAGGCCGAGAAGAACGACGAGACTCAGCTGGAGCAGCCCAACGGCATCGCCAGGCCCCTCGACGACAACGTCAGTTCACATACACTCTACTCGCGGTTCCTGCACGCTTTTTGTATCGAACCTTGGGAACATCACCCCATGTNAACGTCAGTTCACATACACTCTACTCGCGGTTCCTGCACGCTTTTTGTATCGAACCTTGGGAACATCACCCCATGCATTACGTGTTTGCTTGTTTCTTAAATATGTCTATTGCATGCCTTTTATACTTACATAAACAGAAAAGTATATTATTTTTGGTTATATTTTTAACTTTTATTAATAAATGATATAATTTAATTTATAATTAAGAGGTATAAAACAATGATAAAATAGGTGTGTTGGTAATTCCTAGTAAGAACTAGTTCTTATGCAAAATACTATTACACTGAGCGCACACGAATGCGATGCGCTGTCCCATTGGTGAAATTTTCCAGACTAGGTTAAGCTTTATTTGTACGAGGCAAAGGAATATCCCGGAAGTAGAACTTTAGCAGGGCTCCAGGAAAGTACAAAGTAACTGTGAATTGACTGTACCCACCTCCGTTGGCCCTCTGCCGCGATGAGCGGCTATTGTTGTTGAGTGAAGATATTTGGGAGGCTCTTAACATCGAGGACTTAAGANAACGTCAGTTCACATACACTCTACTCGCGGTTCCTGCACGCTTTTTGTATCGAACCTTGGGAACATCACCCCATGTATTACGTGTTTGCTTGTTTCTTAAATATGTCTATTGCATGCCTTTTATACTTACGTAAACAGAAAAGTATATTATTTTTGGTTATATTTTTAACTTTTATTAATAAATGATATAATTTAATTTATAATTAAGAGGTATAAAACAATGATAAAATAGGTGTGTTGGTAATTCCTAGTAAGAACTAGTTCTTATGCAAAATACTATTACACTGAGCGCACACGAATGCGATGCGCTGTCCCATTGGTGAAATTTTCCAGACTAGGTTAAGCTTTATTTGTACGAGGCGAAGGAATATCCCGGAAGTAGAACTTTAGCAGGGCTCCAGGAAAGTACAAAGTAACTGTGAATTGACTGTACCCACCTCCGTAGGCCCTCTGCCGCGATGAGCGGCTATTGTTGTTGAGTGAAGATATTTGGGAGGCTCTTAACATCGAGGACTTAAGANGGCCCTCTGCCGCGATGAGCGGCTATTGTTGTTGAGTGAAGATATTTGGGAGGCTCTTAACATCGAGGACTTAAGAGCCGACGAGGCTGAAAGTTAGGCGGGTATGGAGCAGTGCTGGAATGAGAGGGCTGGTAAACGGGAGATCTCCGAGAAAACCCGCTGATCAACGGCATCGTCCGGCATAATTCCCACTTGCGAAACCCGGTGTGAACCTGCCGGTGATTGAACCCGGAGCGCCTTGTTGGGAGGCGAGCAGTCTAATCGCTCATCCACCGTGGCCCCCGATATTGTTGTTGTGGTTGTTGTTGGTGGTGGTGATGGTGGTGGAGGTAGTTGACGTTGGCAACCGTTCCTGGTTGGGTACTTCTATGTGTTAGTGGCCACTGCTGTCGTTTGTGGTGGTTAATATGTTGGTAACAGTTGCGAGTTGGAATACTAGCGGGTGTACTCGGATAAATAATAATAAACACCAGAGTGGGGTAGATGAGTACGGATGGAGCATATTTCATCCAGGAACAAGCTGTCTAGCGTACATAGTTAATCCGTTAATGGCAGTTGCAATGCACAGGGACGTGTGTGCATCTCGGAGTACTTGGCATGCGTGCAGTGAGCCTGATAACACCGCATAGTACTGCACAATCTCAGTAAGGTTGATTCCACTCAGGTTAGGAACAAAACGAGATCTCTTATGGGCGAGTTTGACATAGAGAACATTTCCACCTCTAGGTGCGCAGTGTTCCAAAAGGTAACTTTTAGTTAACATTTTCAAGTACGTAAATTACAAAAGAGAAAGATTTTATTTAGTTACGAAGTTATTTCATATACGATTTATGATTATTGTAGTTATTCTGTTTTTTTAACGCAGAAAATAGAGAAAATCGGGTAAACGTGAGACATTAGCGCTTACGTAGGGGCGAAAATTGTCCCTTTGCCACACTTTTAACAGTGATCTTACCAGCCTGCAGTAGGAGTATCCCTAGTCTGCTGATACTATCTCCAGTTCCTACAGGACTTGTTACTAGAATACTTCGAGTTTATTCCTTTTGATTTCCGTCAGGCGATGTGCTCTCAGCAGGACGGAGCCCCACCTCATATCGCCATAACCGGTGGATAGGTATGGCAGGTCTCTCGGCGTGGCCACCACGCTCACCTGACTTCTGGCTGTGGGGCTACATCATATGGATCGTGTATGCCACGCCACGTGGCACGAGGGATGAGCTCATTACAAGAATACGGAGAGCAGTCGATACCAACAATGCCACGCCGGAAACCTTCGCAAATTTGCGTCGCAACATGCTTCAGCGCTCTACTGCCTGTGTGGCCGGCGGCGGCCGACAATTTAAACAGACTCACAGCACCACACCTTCTGCCCAGATGCGTCAATAAGTGGTCATTTCATTGCACTGCCTGCTGCATAATTATTGTTGTGGTATATTCGTACATGCATATTGCCACTGCTGTAAGTGGATTACCTATGGGCGTTAGATAACTTCTTCCTTGATGAAAGATGCTCCATTTGTGCTCATATACCCCACTCTGGCGTATATTATAATTTATTCTAGCACTGCCGGTGTATGCACGAATTGGTGTTGTTGGTAGTTGATATTGGCAACAGTTCCAGGTTGTAATACCCATAGACTAAATATGAGGTAGAGAGATCTAGCTGGCTGCGCACAACTAATCTCCGTGTTCCGAAATTGAACCGCTTTTCTGCCAACACCGTCTAGCGAATACGGCATGGTTTGGATTTTAGGTTAGAAAACTGATTTGTAAACAAAAGTTTTGATATGTATGTACACTTTCTCCAACCAATTTGTAATGCAGTTTGATTAAATCAAAATTGGTAGAAGTATTTTATTCATATAATAGTGCTTGTCATTTAAAAATTAAGATACAAACAAACACTTTCATCAGTATTGACCATGTGACTTTGACAGTTGTTTATGATTGGCGTAGGTCAATGTTGGGTACATGCGCAGAAGACTAAGTGGTCTACCTCATCTTTAGTCTACGGCAATACTAAGTGCACACATTTTTTTATGGTTGATGTCGGTAACAGTTCCAGGTTGAGATACGCACAAAGGCAANCTTTAGTCTACGGCAATACTAAGTGCACACATTTTTTTATGGTTGATGTCGGTAACAGTTCCAGGTTGAGATACGCACAAAGGCAATCGTATTTGGCAATCGTCAATTTTCGCATGTCCCATTTGCGTTGCCAACTCCAAAAATAAAATGCAAAATTATTTGTGATTAAAAATTCTAAATTTAAGGAAGTTTTTATGTTTTCAATAAAAAAGTCTCTCCGTCCTGTGCCACAATTAGAACCTAGGGCCGAATTTTTGAATCTATTGGAATAATTACGCTGGTGAATTGATCTGACACTTCAATTCCAGTAGCGAGGGTCGGAGTGCCAAAGAGCGTATTTTTGAGGAGATGGCTGTAGCGAAAGTCGGAATTAAATATATCGGATTTTCNAGGGTCGGAGTGCCAAAGAGCGTATTTTTGAGGAGATGGCTGTAGCGAAAGTCGGAATTAAATATATCGGATTTTCCAAGAACCCATATTACAACTTAGCATCGTTGCACTTCTTGTGTCGTCAGTGACGCTGAATCAATTGCGCTAAATCTGTTGGGGGCTGGAAAATTAATTTTATAACACAAAATGTCTATGTTGTTTTCTACTAGATAAGGTGATTCCGTCAAATTTCCATTCTAAAAAATACAGAAATATATAAGGTGACAACAAAGATTTTGCATATCAGATATTTAATTCAAGTTCGTGTATGTGCGGGTAAAAATCTACATCCACCAGACGTAGATAATCCGCAGCGATTATACTATAATTATTTATTTTCCAGGCGGTTTCGTTTTTAAAAGTAATATGTGCTTTACGATTTTGCATTACTTGTTGACAAAAATAAAATATTTGAACTCGCGGAAACACATGTAAGGTTTTACGCGTATAAATACACTGCACTTCATTAAGCTCAAATTTTTTATTTCTTTTTTAAATTCAATATATACTTGAGTGAAAAAAACTCTGGAATGTTCTGTATTCTGGCAACTACTTAAACACTTAATAGGAATTTAAATATAGTAGTCAAGTTCATTAACTAAACAATGGAAAATTTTTAGTTTATTTGCGTATGTTTTATTTTTAGTGCTTATTTCAACTTCCTCTTATTTCCACGCTTTATATTTCATTATTTATAGTGCGGCTCGTAACTCAAGTTAAATCTCCGATTTCTGTAACATTTATTGTCTTTTTTTATTTTAAGCCAGTGAAGTTAGCAACCACCTCAGCAAACCACTCACGAAACCACTTAAAAAATGATAATAAGTTGGCCAAGTTACACGAGTAAAAATTTTAATAACTTTTCGTAAAAGAAGTTTTAATACTGAAGTGAAGACCTTTCGGCAAGACATACGAAAACATCCAGTTTTATTGTAAAGTGTAGTACAGGATCTTTATTTTGGCAGTTGTTATGCGTATACATATTGTTATGGTAATGGTTATTTCGGTTATTGCATAGCCTATACAGTGTTAAATGGTGGGTGGAAACACGCTTGCGCATAACAACGGCCTTGTAGGTCGAGAGACTCTTGTCAATGACAAACATGGCCGACTTCTGGGGTGCAGAAGACCGCAATAAAGCCGGGAAATTGGCATTTCGCATGATATTTACTCTGATGTATTGCAGCCAACATTACAAACACGCATTTCTCGTTTATAGCCCGAAACTTGAAGCTGGAAAGCAACTGTATTTACGAACTACCGTATTTCCTCCACCGTAAATTGAGTGCTTCAATACGAACTTAGTTGTGTACGAATATAATGAAGAATTGACGAAACTAATACTCCACGAATACGTGTGAAAATTAGCAAGATACTATATAAAAAATAACCTTCAACACATTCAACGTGGTATCAGTCACCCGTACGGGCAATAACTTATTTATATTCTCTTTGCTTTTAAAATCTCATACATCATATATAGTCCATTAATGACTATTTCCTGCTTTTTTGGGCCGCTGCTAAAGTTCTACTTTGAGGCTATTCTTCCGCCTCGCACCAGCAAAGCTTAACTAAGCCTAGGAAATTACACCAAAGGGTTAACGCGCGCATTCGTGGGCACTCAGATTAATAATATCTTGCACGATAACTATTTCTTACTAAACATTACCAACACACATATTTTTANTTCGTGGGCACTCAGATTAATAATATCTTGCACGATAACTATTTCTTACTAAACATTACCAACACACATATTTTTATCTCTATTTTCATTCCTATTAATTACTAACTACATATTACAATGCACATATAAAGTATACGTAAAATATCAGTTTAACCGAAAATGAGGTATTTTATATTAATAAATGTATAAAACGTTTGTGATGGATTGTGTGTTTAGGAAACAACCATGACGTCACACGTTTGATATAAAAAGTGCGAGGTAAACGTGAATGAACTATACANTGTTTAGGAAACAACCATGACGTCACACGTTTGATATAAAAAGTGCGAGGTAAACGTGAATGAACTATACATTGAAACTATGTGAGGATGTTGAGGTTGGCGTAGCACAACTTGAACACTGGGATAAACTTGTAAATGTGTGTACACGTTAAAGTCTGATTCAAAAAGTGTGAAGATACCCTGAGAAATAACCTTGTATATTAGGTGGCCGGTTGTTTCCTATATTGCCACGTATCACAAGCGTTTTACACTTCTCTTAACATAAAAGTGCCNTATATTAGGTGGCCGGTTGTTTCCTATATTGCCACGTATCACAAGCGTTTTACACTTCTCTTAACATAAAAGTGCCTAATTTTTTTGTTTAATTTAACTTTTATTTATATTTTATAGAAAAATTATGATATTTCGCTTATAATTAATGTGAATAATGACCGAGAAAAAATAGGTGTGTTGGTAATGCCTGGTAATAGATCATTCTTAGGCAAAATATTGAATGCGGTGAGTTGTCCCNAGAAAAAATAGGTGTATTGGTAATGCCTGGTAATAGATCATTCTTAGGCAAAATATTGAATGCGGTGAGTTGTCCCTTCGGTGAAATTGTCTAGAATCGGTGAAGATTTGTTTGCAGTAGGCGGAGGAATATCCTCGAAATGGCACTTCCACNTTCGGTGAAATTGTCTAGAATCGGTGAAGATTTGTTTGCAGTAGGCGGAGGAATATCCTCGAAATGGCACTTCCACGGGGCTTCAAAAAGTTGTGAGTAACCGTGAATCGTAACGTGGCTTCCGAACGAGAAACGCCTTAAGGGGGGTCCGAGCAGAGAGTCGCGCGAGGCCGCCAAGCAGACAGACGTAGCGCGGGTGGCCTACTTTCCGGCGGAAGAGGGTCACGATCGATCTGCTAAATCCAGAGCTCGCGAGTAGAGCAGGCGACTACAGCGATACTCTCGTATCCCACCCCGCCACCTTGCTGCTGGAAACTCTGTCGTTTGTTCTACTCGGGTTAGGAACAAAACGAGATTCTTATGGGAGAGAAGGGGGCCGCGGTTGCTGAGCGGTTAGCCTGCTCGGCCCCTCACCAAGGCNAGAAGGGGGCCGCGGTTGCTGAGCGGTTAGCCTGCTCGGCCCCTCACCAAGGCGAACCGGGTTCGATCACCGGCCGGTTCACGCCGGGTTTCGTAGGTGGGAATTGCGCCGGACGATCCCGTTGGTCTGCGGGTTTTCTCAGAGATCTCCTGTTTACCCGCCCTCTCATTCTGGCGCTGCTCCATACTCGCTTAACTTCATCCTCATCGGCTCTCTAGTGATAGGCGAAATCGAATGAAAAAAAAATTGTAATGTTCGATTGTTGCAGCATAATCGAATAGTCGATAAAATTAATTTCAGTTTTGTAACTTTTCGTGATTTGCAATGAGCTTTAAAATTCATCAAAATAATTGAGAAAATTTATTTATCATTGAAACGAGCACAGATTGTGAAAATAAAATAACGTNCGAACCGGGTTCGATCACCGGCCGGTTCACGCCGGGTTTCGTAGGTGGGAATTGCGCCGGACGATCCCGTTGGTCGGCGGGTTTTCTCGGAGATCTCCTGTTTACCCGCCCTCTCATTCTGGCGCTGCTCCATACTCGCTTAACTTCATCCTCATCGGCTCTCTAGTGATAGGCGAAATCGAATGAAAAAAAAAATTGTAATGTTCGATTGTTGCAGCATAATCGAATAGTCGATAAAATTAATTTCAGTTTTGCAACTTTTCGTGATTTGCAATGAGTTTTAAAATTCATCAAAATAATTGAGAAAATTTATTTATCATTGAAACGAGCACAGATTGTGAAAATAAAATAACGTNTTTAAAATTCATCAAAATAATTGAGAAAATTTATTTATCATTGAAACGAGCACAGATTGTGAAAATAAAATAACGTAAAAAGCCTTCTGTCTTAGTTCCAAAGGTTTATGACAGCTCCAGAATACACATTAGGACAAAAAATGACCGAGAACTTAAAACGTTACCTTTTTTAAATACAAATAAATATTAACTTCTTATGAACACAAGTGTCATAACTTCAGCCAAATAGGCAATTAATTAACTAGCTTCAAAAATGTACTTTCGAACTGTTAACTTGTGGCAGCATTAACATTCATTCGTCTCGATTAAGACGCGGACGGAGAAGAAAACCGGGTATTCGGAATCCGAATGATTGATTCTATTTCAGACAAGACAATTCGAATAAAAATCGATTTCAAGAATAATTCTACTTTGGCCGCCCACTCGCCCCAGTCCGGCCGTAGCTTGGCCCAGCAGACGACGCCAAGGAGCAGGCAGTTCAGAGAAGCAAAGAGGTCGCTGCATCGAGAAGCGCGCCTACTACTGCCCTCTACAAGCCGCCATGTTGACAGCCGAAGCTGGGCCCAGCAGACGACGCCAAGGAGCAGGCAGTTCGGAGAAGCAAAGAAGTCGCTGCATCGAGAAGCGCGCCTACTACAGCCCTCTACAAGCCGCCGTGTTGACAGCCGAAGAACAAACCATACTCAAGTCTACGACACCGTGAGGCTTGCACACGATGCACGACTAAATACTTTACTGCCTCCCCTACACACAATCAATTTGGTTGCGCCAAACAAACTTTGTTTGATTCCACAAAACCTTTTTCTCAGTGCAATTTGTAAGAGTAAAACTGTTCTTTTAAGTTATAGTGTCTCGAATAAACACGGGGGATTATAAAACTTGCTACATCTCTCACGACACGTTAATTGGTACATAGCCAACGCTGAACATGAGATGGGGAGAGGGTAGAACAGTTATTTACGTGGTAAGGAGACTGTATAAGTGTATATACTTACCACACGACCCCCCCCCCCC
>NQII01000739.1:120985-255005 GCA_002778355.1 Clitarchus hookeri
ATCCACCTTTTCGGACTGTTCGAGCAGAACCCGTTATTAAAAAATAACACAATGCAGCTGCACTGTTAGAAAAAAATTAGGCAAATATACTGAAATTTACTAGTAAAATATTATTAACAAAAGTAGTCTCAAAACTGTGGAGAGTTCGCTGTTTTTAACCAACGGGCTGTCCGTAATTTTCACACTACTTCCTATAAATTCTCAAAACTTCTCAATAAATTCAGTAGTTAATTTTTTCTGTATTTTATATTTATGAGTATTGGTTAATGAAATAAATAAATATTCGTTATTCGGGTGATTTTGTGTGTATATTAAGAAATTTTAAAACGTCATAGTGCGTACTCGAGAATGTTTACGAGGAACTAAAAGGATTATTGCAGTGGTTGTTAGAGCGCTGTCTGCGGTGGCTAGGTTCATAGTAGTCTGCGACCATGTCGGGACTTGCCGTCAAGTCTTCCCACTGATAGTCGATGCGTAGTTCAAAAGGCGTCGCAGAGGTGCGCACTACTCGCCTCCTGTCAAAGGTGGCCCAGGTTCGATTCCCCGAGGGGTCATGTTGCCATTAACGGGAGGGTTTTCTCGGGGTATTACCGTTTCCCCCATCCTTGCATTCCACCGTTGCTCCATCCTCACTTCATTTCACACTCAATCCTGATTCTAAATCTTAATGATGCTGTTTGTTCCAGTCTTTTTAATGTTATGGTCGGTGATTTTACCATGTTCTTTTGTGTTTTCAATTACAATAAAATAACAATACACAATTTTCATTAGTTAATTTTCAAAAATCTAGAAAGACATTTTATAAACATCGCTTTTTATGATAACAGAATTAAACGAGATGTTAAATAATTATTCGTACATTTTGGTACTTTAAGGGAAGACTTGTCGAGGCAGTTTTTGCTGGTTACGTTGGCATTCAGTATTTGAAAAGTCAGTGGCAAAGGAAAGTTTGAGAATCGCAGAGTTATTTTATCGTTTCACAATTCTCAAATAATAAAATTTTTAATGCATGCCGTGGTTAAGCCGACACGGCACANAGAGTTATTTTATCGTTTCACAATTCTCAAATAATAAAATTTTTAATGCATGCCGTGGTTAAGCCGACACGGCACATGTTTCATTTTTGCAATGTGTTCGGCGAAAGTGAAATGAACCATTAATGATCTAGAATAGCAGATCTGTTTACGAAAGTGTCCACTGGGAACATCGCTGTACACAGATCCTCGAAAAGTGCAGTGCCAGCTAAGCATATCCTTGCTGTGCAGCATGTACAACGCAGGGGAAAAAGGGACCGAAAGAATTAACTAATTAATTGTGAAATACAATTTCCATTNCTGTGCAGCATGTACAACGCAGGGGAAAAAGGGACCGAAAGAATTAACTAATTAATTGTGAAATACAATTTCCATTTTCTAGCTGTCTGTTTCTAGTTATAAGAAGAAACCTACTTTCATCGCCAGATTTTCTTTGTGTCTCATACAAAATTAATTGGACGTATCAGGATATAGTGTCTTCGTTTTTCCTTCGTTTGATTATTCTTNTCTTTGTGTCTCATACAAAATTAATTGGACGTATCAGGATATAGTGTCTTCGTTTTTCCTTCGTTTGATTATTCTATCTACTGTTTTTTTATTTTCCTTTGTTTCCTTTGCGGTTGCCGACGTATCTCCTCCTGTGGAAATTTATACACGTTNTCTACTGTTTTTTTATTTTCCTTTGTTTCCTTTGCGGTTGCCGACGTATCTCCTCCTGTGTAAATTTATACACGTTATTTACACATTTGCTTACAACAGTTAACTTTGGATTTTGATATCAGTTTTTTTTATGTTCTGGATTTTTATCAACATAACAAATGGCGTTTATAGGAAATAATGCTCGTAGTTGATTGAGTTAACTCAGGCGGTGCAAATAAAAAAAAACATGCTTTACTATACTACGCTTGTTTCTTTATCATGACCTAAGAGTTATGCTGACTGTCTCCGGATGTAATAATTTTCGTAACTTCTTTTTGAGAGGTAAATTATGATACTTCACGTAAGTACGTAATCTTCGTGTACTAAATGAAAACGTCGGGGATAAGTGTTGTTGCTTTTCAGATTGAAAACTGTAAAAATTCATGTTATACGGGAGTATTTGTTTCGTGACAATGATGTGCCTAGAACAGGTTGCG
Organism: Clitarchus hookeri; assembly: GCA_002778355.1. Taxonomy (NCBI): domain Eukaryota; kingdom Metazoa; phylum Arthropoda; class Insecta; order Phasmatodea; family Phasmatidae; genus Clitarchus; species Clitarchus hookeri. Next base: position 123,156 of record NQII01000739.1, read on the forward strand.
AAAGTATGGCGTTCGTGATTTATAAAAACTTTGGAAACAACTAGAAGATCGCTATAGCCTCCAGAACGAAATGTCTGAGAGATGGAGATATATTTTTCGTGTGTAGGGGAATACATCGTATGTTAATAAACTTTGATCCAGTGATAAAATTAAATTGTGTTTCATGAAGTAGGCCTACTAAAAATTGCAAACTTAATTATTAACTTCTANTGATCCAGTGATAAAATTAAATTGTGTTTCATGAAGTAGGCCTACTAAAAATTGCAAACTTAATTATTAACTTCTACACCTCTGAGAAACACAATTAATAAACTGTGGAAATGTAAAGCCCCCTAAATATTTACGAATAAAAAATAATACTAACCTAATTGATATTAAACTTTCACCCTCACACGACCTTGCGAGTGTACGACCGCACGCAAGTTGGAATGCGGCGTTCCGCGTGACGCACTAGGTCAACCTGGTGCGTGCAGTGACTGTACCTGACAGTTTCATCAATATTTCGTTGTGACTCGCTCGCTGTCGGAGTCAGTTGGCGTCATTCATGCAGGTGATTCAACCCTACGTCACTGGCCACTGGCTATAAATAACGTTTTCATTTCGAACGCGACAATCTAAATGAATCGGCGCCACGCTTGAAGCTGGTAATTAAGTTACCCAATTACCACGTTATGCACGGTAATTAACATCCTGTTGATGATGTTCCTTCAAATGAAACACTGGTTCTTTTTTCCGATACGTGCGTGTTTTGTAAAGGGAAGAATAATAAGAGTGTGCACAACAAATGACTGTGGCTCGGATCTACTTTCGTGATTGGTTGATTGTTTGTTCCACTTCTAAGCTGTTTGACCTCGAATCACAGATGCTCAGTATTGGAGAAACGCAATTCTGATTGTCTGAGCGACCCAATCAAGTAACAAAACGTTTTCTCACAAAGCCATGCAGCTATTAATCAAAGTGAAGTTGCATATGTGCACATAGGATGTTGAAATCTAGTCTGCGAGGAAATATTTCCCCACAGCAGAAGTATTTGATAGGAAAGATTGATTCACCGTCTCTATAGTTTATTCGCGGTGTCTTCGCACATTTTTGAAATGTAAACCCTTGGAAAATCACCCCATGTATAACGTGTTTTGTTGTTTCCTANGCGGTGTCTTCGCACATTTTTGAAATGTAAACCCTTGGAAAATCACCCCATGTATAACGTGTTTTGTTGTTTCCTACATGTGTCTGGTATCACAAGTGTTCGGTACTTCTGTTAACATACAAGAATTTTTGATTAAATAAACATTTAGTTAAGTTTTGTCTGTATATTTTAGTAATTCATTTATAATTTATATTGATTAAAACAGAGAGATAATATGTGTGTTGGTAATGCCTGATAAGAGAAAGTTCTTATGCAAAATATTATTAAAGTGAGTGCGTACGAATGCGGTGCGTTGTCCCTTTGGTGTAATTTTCTAGACTAAAGCCTGTGTACCACGACGGGAGATTCCTTGGGCGATCCCATGCAAGCCCACGTGGCCGCTTGTATGAATGGTTCTACGGGGGATTTGGCCAACCGCTTGCCGTTTTCATGGACATTTTCGTAATTGGTCGTGTGCAACTATCGATGGACGTTTACCTACAAGGTCGAAGGTTTAACCAATCAGACATAGGGTGGTAGTCAATGTATTCTGTTTTGAAAAAGAGCTTAAGACTATTAAAAACAAATAAATAGTAAATAAAAAAACACGAACATTTTTTCTAATTCTAAAAAATACAGCGTTGTGTGAAGATTGTCGTAAACATTCGTGTTTAACCCACATTTTCCAGTTCCAACAACACAACGCTTAGACTATGTATATAAACGCATAATACTGAAGTCGTGAGTGAAGATCGTTCCTGAACAACAGCTGCAGAAGTAAAATCACGAAGAGTGATCCCGTCTTTACATGTGCGGTAACAAGTATCGTTGGATAGGTTCCTCCAAGGAGNGAAGTAAAATCACGAAGAGTGATCCCGTCTTTACATGTGCGGTAACAAGTATCGTTGGATAGGTTCCTCCAAGGAACCGTCCATAGCTGCTTGTATGCAGGCTCGAGTAGTACGTCTCGTGGAAATTTTATTGTGGCATACAGGCTTTGGCTAAGCCGAGGCGGAACAGCCTGGAAGTATAGCTTGAGCAAGGCCTGAGGACAGTGACTATGCTGNGAAGTAAAATCACGAAGAGTGATCCCGTCTTTACATGTGCGGTAACAAGTATCGTTGGATAGGTTCCTCCAAGGAGCCGTCCATAGCTGCTTGTATGCAGGCTCGAGTAGTACATCTCGTGGAAATTTTATTGTGGCACACAGGCTTTGGCTAAGCCGAGGCGGAACAGCCTGGAAGTATAGCTTGAGCAAGGCCTGAGGACAGTGACTATGCTGNACAGGCTTTGGCTAAGCCGAGGCGGAACAGCCTGGAAGTATAGCTTGAGCAAGGCCTGAGGACAGTGACTATGCTGTAGTGACCAGTGTGCGGTAGTTAGTGCGAGGTGACGTCCGTGTTTCAGATGGGGGACACGGAGGACGACGAGGAGGACGGGAACGACGCACTGGACATGTCGTGGCCCAACTCTGCGAGGAAGCGGATCACGTACCTACTGGTGGCGCCTATACTCTTCCCCTTGTGGCTTACCTTACCTGACACCAGGACGCCTAGAGGTCAGTCAACCCGTCGCTAACAACGCTACAGCTGTTTCCTGTACCTCTTACGAACTCATACGGAATTATATCTGGTACTAAGTATCTGATACGGAATTATATTATAATACCAAACACCCGATACCATGTGTCTGGATACCAAGTGTCTGANGTACTAAGTATCTGATACGGAATTATATTATAATACCAAACACCCGATACCATGTGTCTGGATACCAAGTGTCTGATACAGAATTATATCTGATACTAAGTACCAGATACTTTCGGTACCAGATACGGTAATTCTCAAAAACATAGCTTCTTCGCCAATCTCTCGTGTAGCCTTGTCCGTGCATATTGTCACTGAAAAAAAANCGCCAATCTCTCGTGTAGCCTTGTCCGTGCATATTGTCACTGAAAAAAAATTTTTTTTTTTTTTTGCTGCTGCTATAATATGATTTCTTGGTAATCGCCCTGCCAACCACTTTTTGGTGAGTACAACATTTTTTTAGCCACTGCAGAATAAATTTTTAGTGGCCACAAAAGTTGAGTGGTGACAACCTGGTCTGCCAGCCTGGAGCCTGANGTGTCTGGATACCAAGTGTCTGGATACCAAGTGTCTGGATACCAAGTGTCTGGATACAGAATTATATCTGATACTAAGTACCAGATACTTTCGGTACCAGATACGGGAATTCTCAAAAACATAGCTTCTTCGCCAATCTCTCGTGTAGCCTTGTCCGTGCATATTGTCACTGAAAAAAAAATTNAATTCTCAAAAACATAGCTTCTTCGCCAATCTCTCGTGTAGCCTTGTCCGTGCATATTGTCACTGAAAAAAAAATTATTTTTTTTTTTTGCTGCTGCTATGAAATGATTTCTTGGTAATCGCCCTGCCAACCACTTTTTGGTGAGTACAACATTTTTGTAGCCACTGCAGAATAAATTTTTAGTGGCCACAAAAGTTGAGTGGTGACAACCTGGTCTGCCAGCCTGGAGCCTGANTAGCCACTGCAGAATAAATTTTTAGTGGCCACAAAAGTTGAGTGGTGACAACCTGGTCTGCCAGCCTGGAGCCTGATGCTTTCTCTCGTCTAGTGTTGTGTGCCATCCCTTCCGACTTGCCGAAACCTGCATGGTGCTCGCGTCCATCTGGGGTTATATACACCAAAAACATATTTGGCAGGGTGAATACCCCCAAAACACTTTATGGCCACCACAAAATATTTTACTCTGTGCAGGTACATGGTATCAGATACGCTTGTTAACAAGTACGTCCGCTATGCGTTATCAAGTACGTTTTGGGTCGGCGCACTGTGGGGGAACTCGCCCCAGCTGTATGGCGCGGGTGTATAATCCAACATGCAAATATGCCTTATTATGGTTATTATGTAACACAGCCTGAATGAATTGCAATTATCGTACTGGACGCGCATAACAATATTCCCTGCTTCACCAAAATAAAGTACATTCATTCAGGATAACTTTTCACCAGAGGGAGCAGCAACATTGAACCACCTGCCTATGATAGTTTCAATGAAAGCCCGGAGATTATGTGGACGGTACTGTTTTGTTTATGAATAAAAGTTTTAAATGTGAAGTTAAAATATCAGAGCGGGGGCTGTAAAGCTTTGATTTTAAATTACAATGCGAGGTACAAAGTTAGCCTGAGCTGTCACGAAGTTACGCATATTGAGTGTATAATTAATTTAGGCTAATGCTGGTCTTGCAAATGAAACTTTTTGGCAGTGTGTGTACTACTTCTAAACCCGGCTTTTTTCAAAGCGCTGTATCTCAAAATATACGCGTCAAATACATACAAAACTACTCAAGGACCCTGCACCGAAACTCCCTACAGACTTTCCACCAATAAAACAATAGGCTCACCGCTGAATGCTCCATAGGTACGCGCAGTGCGACGAGAACACTGCGCACCCGTTCAAAGCCGTGCGCTTAGTGGCGATGGCGTATTTTATGCGCGAGGCAGTGTCGCCCTTATCGCTCCTGCGCCTCTCGGTTCAAACGCGGAAAACAGTTCCGGGTAGGCGGGGGCCTTAAACGGCAACCCTAGATTTTTTTTTGGCGCCTTAAGGTTTCGTCTGGCCGTAAGGACGCATTACAATGCGTCCTCTCAAGATTGCGAAACGAATTCCTGGGTAGCTGACTTTTTCTAAGATGATATATGTAACACTAGGATATCGCACGTGACGTAAGTCAATGGATTAAATTACAGGTGCCACTATGTACTATGCTCCTTTCCCTTAAATAAGTTACGAAGGAAACTAATAAAAATTCTTTCTTTTTAAACGATTTTCAATTTTTTTTTTTTTAATAAATTTTATAGAAGAAAATAAAATAGTGGTGCCTCTAGACAATTTTTTTTTATCTTTCCTGGAAAGAAAATTGTATACCCATACCATTTATTTACTGAGATACGCGTACACACGCACACACACGCACACGCACAAACTGGTTTGTACATGGTTTATAGTCTATTCGCGGTTTCTCCACACTTGATGGAACAAACGTTTGAAAAACCACCCCAACTATGTGTGGTTAGTTGTTTTCTAAATATGTCTTATATCGCAAGCCTTTAATACTTCCGTTAACATAAACGTATCTTACTTTTAATTAAATTGAAGTTTTATTTATATATTTTATATATAAATTATAATATTTCATTTATAATTAATATTAATAAAACAGGGGGAAAATGTGTGTTTGTAACGTCTAGTAAGAAATAGTGGTCATGCAAAATATTATTAGACTCGAGTGCGTACGAATGCGGTGCGTTGTCCCTTTGATGTGATTTTCTAGACTCGGTTAGGATTTGTTTGCATGAGGCAGAGGAATAACCTGAAAGTAGAACTTTGACAGGGATTCAGAAAAGTAAGTTGGAAGTAACCATTAATGCAGTTTCCTTACGTGTCCCGCCTGCATTGCACTTGCACTGCGTTGAAGGTGTTAGAATTTTTTTTTTTAAGGAACTATTAAACGTGCCTCTAATGTTTATCTACGAAAATACGTACCCCAGACGAGGACGTAAGTTACCACTCACGCTGTAAATATTATTTTAGAGCCCCTTAATATAGTTAAAAACTGCTTTCCCAGACTGCCGTATCTTAAAACTGACTAGCCGGACACGAGCCAAACTACGACATGAGCCTGTACTGAACTTTTACTACAGACTTTTCATGATATGGCCACCACTGAAAGTGCCATAGGTACACGCAGCACTACGAGAACACTGCACGCCAGTTCAGAGCCTTGCGCTTAGCGGCGATGNGAAAGTGCCATAGGTACACGCAGCACTACGAGAACACTGCACGCCAGTTCAGAGCCTTGCGCTTAGCGGCGATGGTGCTCTTGTAGCGCGGGCCAGTGTAACCCTTATAGCTCCCTCGCTTCTCGGCCAGAAGAGAGAGACAATGCAGGCAGGCGTGCCCCTTAATAAGTGCTTGCAACGTGCTCGGTTGTCCTGCAGTTGCCAAGCGCAGAGCAGTGTTCGAGCAAGGACACACAGCTGGCGGGAGCGGAGTTGCAGATTAGCCGCAAGGAGACAGAGCAGGGCTATTAAGGTGACGAATGGCTGCTCTAGTCCTTGGGGCGAGACCAGAAGCAGTTTCAAGGTCGACCCTCGAGGGAGGCCGTTATCTGGGTCAGCCGTTGTGTTCCAACACTCTGCCCTCAGAAACACACTTCATATGTTAGCTTCGTTTCTTTCAACTACATAAGTAAGCCAACCTGCACAAATCGTTTCTTTCGACGGCATGTTGTACAAACAGCGACGTACGTGTCGCGTGTTTCTTCTTTTATTTTTAAAACTTTCTAAGTTATAATAATGCGAATGCTATTTCCGTGGGAGCAAAATTTTCCGCTGCTCCATCAAAACAATATGCAATTCAACTTGACACACGCTCATAAGAAGAAACGCAAAACAATGTCGTCTCACGAAAGACGTTTAAGTAAACTATATCCCCCATTTTTTTCTTCTTAAAAAAAATTAAACAGGGCCCCCGCAAACTTACTTGGCCATTACAAAAATAAAATTGGTTTAAATACCAGCCTAGTTTTAATAACCTACATTGATTACTGGACGGAAGTCAGCTAACGTTAATCTGTCAGTGCCTGCCATGGGGAGAGACGAGGGAAATTCAAGTGTGCATTGCGCTCATAACATTTGTTTGCACATTTTGTTTTCTTCGCAGACAGAACAGCTGTGGCGGAAGGCTACATTGTGGCCGCACTATTACTCTAGAATTGTCCGATTTACCCCACTTGCATGAAATGGGCCATAATAGACAGTTACACCAGTTCTCGAGGTATGACTGGTATATTGCAAATAAAAGCACGCGAATTTCAAAAAATTACTTGTTTGTTGATGGATTGAGGAAAGGTCTGTTTTCATTACGAGGTGTAAATATGTAAGATTCTTGTAGGTTGTAATTTAAGGGTTTTCGCTAATAAAAACAGCGAATAAAGCATGTTAGAAAATGGGATAGTTACAGTAACCTTTAATATTCAACGTTGCCTGTCTGGTTGTAAATACTATTAGAAATTAACGTGAGCTTATTCCAAATTTACATCAAGGCATCGAGATTTATTTTTTGTTCAATTTGCTGAGCATTAAATATAAAATTATAGGGTTGTGTTTGTTAGCGATGTCTGATTTGCAAAAATTATATTGAAAATTGGAGGCAATTAATTGATATGATTTACGAATGCTAAAAAGTTTATCGTAATGCAAGTAAGTTAATTAAATTCACTTAGACTCTGGTAAAAAAAATCTAAACAAAAAAGTATGTGTTATCAATTTGCAGCTGCCCAAAAGTAGTTTATTTCAAATCTGCCGAGAGAGTACGCTGGTGCAGCTACACTGCACTAACTACACGTTTGTGGTTGAAAGAAACTAACATATCAAGAACACACGAACACGGGAGCTGGGAGCTTTTCTACGCTTTAAAGGCACAGAAACAAGGACGCCATAAGGGCGATACTAACACGCACACCTAGCGCCTCGTCGCTCCTACGCGTATTACGATTAAAGCAAAACTATACAGGCTTAGAAAATTGATTTCCGTATTTTCTGGCGGAAAGTCGTGTTCTAATATTATTTACTTGCCGAGTTATGCGGGTCTGCACAAACAATGAATGAAAGAGAAAAAAATTCAGGACTGCCAACTCTTTCCTACAGGAGGCTGTACGTTTCAACTTACATAACGTTAGAAATTAACGTTGGAATGTGGCTGACTTGAAGAAGAAAGGAGAATGATCCGTGGAAGTTAAGAGTACTCTATTCTGGCTTGTATACGAAGCATTCAATAAAATACAATGGGCGTTAAAATTACTGAAATGGATAAGATTACACGTTAATACAGAGCAACGGTTGGCAGTGTAAGAAGGAAAAATAATTAAAATGGTATGTTATTGTGCGCATAATGTGTAAAAAAATACGTCAACTTGTTAATATCTTAGCCACTAATCAAACATAAAATATCCCAAGATGGTAGTAACCCTTAAAAAGAGGTATTGGATACATTTAAACGTAATTTGTTACCTCTAGAATTCATCCAATACCCATAGCATGGGGTCTGAACCATCCATGGAAAGTAGTGAGTAGATGAAAAAAAGAAAGGTGACTTTGGAACTTATTAACATGGATAAAAGAGGTGCTAGAAACCTGTAAACATCATCAAGATAGTCTCTGTTCAGGCTGCGTTTCCAGTTTTTGAAGTGTGGCAGGATGAGGATTCAGATTATGAATGCCCAAGCCGTGCTGGGCTCAGTAACTGTTGATTTTAGCAAGTTTGTGTACATAAAGTGTAAAGTATTTTTACTCCTAGATATTATAAAATGTCCCATAATGCATTAATATATATATTTGTAGTGCATAATGTGTTTGTTTGGTGCGTGACAGGGAAGAAGTTCTTCGCCATCACCTTCATGGGGAGCATAGGATGGATAGCGGCGTATTCATACTTGATGGTCTGGTGGGCTAATGTAGCTGGTGACACTATCCAGATTCCTCCAGAGGTACGTCTGCACACATGTCATGCCTGCATGTCACACATGTCATGCCTGCATGTCACACATGTCATGCCTGCATGTCAGTAATCATTTGGATTTCTCTTCTAGCTTCAGGGTTTTCAGATGCAAGGGATTTTCATAATTTTATATCCTTTGCTGAATGTTACATGTAAAGTAATTTCAAGCAAATTAAGGAAGATTTTAGATTTCATAGTTTTCTTACATTACACTCTGCTCATAGTTTCACTATTTTTTATAACATACACTACCTTAACTCGTATATATGTGATCAATAATAGTAAATATATTGCCTTTCTCACTGAATCCTTGAATATGAAGGTTTTTTTTATTAGTTTTCATCTGTGTGGTTGTTTCTTAATTTTTCGTTGAATAACTTTTGCTACGCATACCTAGAAACTAACTAGGACAGCTCCGTTTGGCTTCCTTTGCCAAATGTTATATTTCACAACCAGTGACACTTCTCAACTCGACCCGAGGCCTGCAAGCGACGCAGGCCCGCGCATCACCTGCTCCGTCGCTAGAGACAGGAATATTTCGCGGACCGCTTCGACGAAAAGCTAGACTTATAATATTCATATATTTGAGTTACTTTTGTAATTGACTATTCTTCGTTTATCAGACACGCCGTGGACTACTCTGGGCCAATGATAAACCTGCATGGAGACAGACACCGAATTGCATGCTACCTTTTAAAAGATAAAACTGGTTACTCACTAAGGCAGCAGCAAATGAACGAACAGATGAGCTTCTAGCGTACACAGTGCTGTGGAGTCTAGCCTACTCATCATAGCGTTCGCGTGCAACACGCTGAGCTGCAAGTCTCTCCGTAGCCAACTCTCTACTGTGAGACGTTGAGGGTCCTGCCTGCCGGCTGGCAGCTGCGAAATTTAAATAGGACATCCCCATGTTAACTAAATTTCGCCTCAGTGAGTTAATTTTAAATATAGGCGTTTCAAACCAAATGTATTCTTCACGAATTTTCTAGGAGAAGATCCTTACAGCGAAGATATTTCCATAACATGTACATACTGTAGCAAGGATTTTTTAAAATTTATTTTTATAATAAAGTACATACTGCCTATATATATTGAAAATATACGCTCATGGGGAGCTTGTCCTAAGAAATTCGTGAAGAATACATTTTGTTTGAAACGCCTATATTTAAAATTAACGCATTGAGGCGACATTCCCCTAACATAGGATCTCCTATTTAAATTTTGCAACTGCCAGTCGGTAGGCAGTGCCCTTAAACGGTAACCTTTAAACTACTCGTTACAGACGTAAAAAGAAACTGGGTGCTAGTTGTCAAGTGCGAAGTGTTTGTTAGAATCTATTCGCAAGCGGTTTTTGAATAAATTCGTTTTCACCGAGGCTTTGCTCATCGTTAGGCAGCGTGAGTAGGCAGCAGCCTCAGTCGACTGAACTTCGTCGAAGTGACAGGCCGACCATGAGCTATATACAGGTTGTCCCACACATGACATTGTGTAACCGACTTCATCGGTGGGCAGGAGACGCTAAAACAATGAAAAGAGTTGTATAAACACGTGACCTCTGGCCTTAGTCTTGTTTGTACTGCAACAATGTGACGCTGCTTTTTGTTACAAGACAGAATTGTTCAAAATGACAACGTTCAGCCACCAATCGTATCGTCGAGTATCTTATTCTTCCAAAAATACCAGGTGTTTGTCGAATAAGTTAGCAGCCTTCTTGAAACATTCTGACGGAGTGTTTCGATGTTGAGAATGGGTGTTGTGTTACGATTGATTCCAAGTAGCCGTGCAAATAAAAATCTAACGAATTTAAGTCTGCAGCAGAACATGGGCCAAGAGATGTCTCGTATGTGGTTTTACCTCGGAAACAAGGTCAAATGGCAGGACCGTATATATTAAGGGTTATATATTAGGGGTTTTAGGGGTTCAAACCCTCCCTTTAAGAACTCAATGACATCTGTTATTTTAACAATTAAGACAATAAAATCTAGTAGTGCTAGGAAGGAAAGACCACCATATGGCCGAATTAAGATATAGAACTTCAGAAGGACAGCATCGATGTAAATACTTTTCCTTCCACCCATCATAAAAACAAACATGATTGTCCAGTGAAAATCACTTAACTTACCTTTAGAGCGAATTTGCAATAGAAATATGTGCAGCAACGAAAACTATGCACTTAATCGGATTTCTGACATGAAAGAGCACATTATGCGTATAAAGTTCATAATGAGTAAACATTTGATTCGACCGAGTTCTTTTATATTTATGTGTCGTTCCAAGATTAGTTAATAAAACCTGACAATTTAATCTGAAGTTGTTAAAGTGTTAATTTGACATATTAAGAATGTTACATGTTGTTACAGACCATTCTGTCAAACAGGGTAAATTCTTGAAAACTTCTCTTTGTCATTCTAATCTCTCATACGTAGTCTTTAAAAAAGTTCCTTAATGTTTATATTTTAAGTAGAAACCCCTTTCTTTACGAAACATCACCTAGGTGCCTGTGTAAATGGGCCATAGTTTTAGCGTCCACTGTCCACCGGCAAAGCGAGTCCTACGTGTTATGTAACAGCCTGTACATTACTATACTTCCTCGACTCTCACACAATGTTCCTGGTCGAAGACGAGCCAGTCTCGCCCCCGCAGGTATTACATCAGCACTCACTTTCATCAGTTTTTACACGCTTTTGACGCCGAATGTCTTCTGTCCTTGTAGGGCTTCTGATCTCGGGAGCATTGTCGTCAGCAGCTCTGTGCCTCGACGCACTTAATCCTCTTTCCAGTCAATTGCCCCCTCCTCCCCCCTTCACCTTGCTATGCTAGGCCACTTCGCCCTTGTCAACTGCATGCAATCACAATAGCAGTTAACGTCTTATTATAGCGTGTAATTTACTCAGAGGCAAAGCAATGGGAAGTTAGAAACCACAATGATATTGTCAAAACCCACGTAGACTGTTAATAAAGGAACGGCAATCATGCGGATTGTTGACAGCACCTTAATATTTCTAAAAAAAATTGGTAGTACTGTCGACATAGCTGTCTGTTAACAGGCATACAGTAGAGTAGAGTAGAGATTTGGGCAGCTCTTAACATCGGGGTGAAGCGAGGTCAGCATGGAGCAGCGCCGGAATGTAAGGGTGGGGTAAACGGGAGATCCCAGAGAAAATCCGACGACCAGCGACATCGTCCGGCACGATTTCCACGAAGCGACGTAAGTCATGTTTTTCGAACAGTATTGGTAATGTGTGTACTAATTATTATTGACTTCTGCATATTAAACACTCGGGTGCAGCATTCCGTTGGAAGCTTCTACGTTTAGCCACGAGTAACACCAACGCACTTACTCTGTACATGTGAGTGATGCAGGAAAATGTAGATTACAGTGGCGGATCTGCAAGCCCATTGGGGAAGGGTGGAGCGCTTTACAATACGATCAAATTACTTGCTTATCAGTAAGCGTTAAGTTTAAATGCTGCATACACATGTCAGTACCTAGTGGATAGTTTATCTAAGGACAGCATAAAATTTACTTTACACAATGTACTTGTTTCACGAATAATGTAATTTTATCGAGTGTAAAAACGAGCTGCAAGGAAGGGGCTCAAGATACCCTAGTCCCACGCCCCACAATACGCCCCTCCCTGGCACAGTATGCAAGTGTCGCAGTAGAGAGACTTGAGACCGGGCTGTGGCTGCCTGTTGCGTGTTACTTACAATCTAGACAAATCCTTACAATGTTTTCAGTACGGCAAAGATAACCATTTCTTTGAGGCTGTTTTGTTTACAGCAATATATTTTATTCAAAGATAAGGTTACAGAAACAGACTTGCTATTAATAAATGTTTTATCTATACGTTTTTGCTTTATGGTAACATAACCTTCCTTTACAGCAAAGAGATGAACATTCTTTGAGCTGCTTTCGTTCACAGTATAAAGATAATACTTCGTACCAAAAATAACGGTTTAGCGATATTAAATGTTTTCTGTCGTACATTGTGGTTTACATGACGTAACTGTTGTCCCGACACAAACATTCGGAAATCGATATATTCTGCAGTTACAAAACTACAACTGAGCAAATGTACAGCCCTCCTGCAGACGTTTAACGTGATTATGGATTGCAGATACTCTCCATCACTTACCTCAATTCTTCCCGAGACGTGACATTATATCCTGGCCCATGTAACTAAAGGCTGTTCGCGATAAAGTGACCCCATTTTAAACCAACCTTAGAAAAAAGTCACTGCTCCTACCGGCATATATTTTAACGGGCGCACTGACTGCCATGGGCCCAGTAAAGTTGGTAACGATGGAGGGAAAGTAGTTGCACGTATTAACATCGGACAAAAAGTGTTTGGTAATTATTTGTGATAGCATAAATAATCTATCTAGCTTATTATTTTTTTAATGCATCGTAGTATAAAAGTTTGCATGTTTCGTAAATTATTTACTCCTCTAACAATTTCACAGTTTCGCTTGACCGACGCATGAATAAAGTGATAAAGCCTATGGCATGTTAATTTTTTCGTAAGGCGGAAGAATACACAACGTGCATACAAGTAAATCTTAAGTAGGGCTTTCAAAAGTGCTCAGTTTGCCGTGAACAGCTTATACCTGACATAACCTACCTATGAAAAGTAGTTTGACCACAATAAGACAAGGTGGTCGTATGGTGAAGGACGCCAGGTTGTTAACGCAATGAGTAAGGTTAAGGTCCCGGAACCGCGTTAGGTGTGGTTTTTCAGAGCACAAATTTTCATAACGGTGTAACTGATATTACCACAAAGACGTCAGCTGAATTATTGCAACGACGGTGCAACGTTACTATTGACATTATTTTATAGATCAGACAAACTGTGGCAAGCCTACTTTGCAGTGAGGGAGTGAAGAGATTTGGGTGGCTCTTAACATCGACGCCTTGAGAGCCGATGAGGGTGAAACAAGGCGAGTATGGAGTAGCACCAGAATGAAAGAGCTAGCGAAACGGGAGATCCCCGAGAAAACCCGCCGACCAGTGTCATCGTCCGGGCACGATTCCCGTATGCTGAAATTCGGGGACGACCCCGCCGGGAATCGAACCCGGTTCACCTTGGTGGGAGGCAAGCAGTCTAACCACGGCCCCTCCTACTTTGCAGTGGTTCATGTGTTTGTTGGTGGTGGTGGTTGCAGGTGATGGGGCTGACGTTTCTGGCGGCGGGTACCTCCATACCAGACCTCATCACCAGCGTCATCGTGGCCAGGAAAGGCTTCGGTGACATGGCGGTCTCATCCTCCGTCGGTAGCAACATTTTCGACGTTACTGTAGGGTGAGTACCCCCTCCCTTCCAACCGGCCCTGCCGCGATCAACTCGCCACTTTGAAACTCTTTCAGGCAGATCGGTTGTCCTGAATAAATGTATACACACTCGATGACAGGCACAAACTGCACACACTAAACTTTGTTTTTCTCTGAAGTGTAATGGCAATGGTGTGGTGCAACTGAATTCGAACTTCGATTGGCTCTCCATTGCTTGCAATAACTATGGAAAAAAGTAATCAAATACGAAAGACACAATATGTGGATGAGAAACACAAATGCAGTAAAAATGTGATAATATAAATAAGTACATATATGTAAGTAGAGACAACTATCCAGTAAGACAACGAGAACAGCAAAACCACAAGTGAAACACACACTGCAGTAAGTCAAAATAAATACACTTAGAGAAAGACCAATATAATTTTTTGATCCTTATATATGTCTTCTTATCTTGACTAACTGCGGTGTGTGTTTCGCTTGTGGTTTTGCTGTTTTCGTATTGTCATAGTTGTGCTGTCGTTTCTGTGTCGCTCGTTCTGGATAGTTCTCTTCTTCCATGCACGTGCTTATTTAAATTATCACATTTTTATTGCATTTCTGTTTCTGATACACATATTGTTTTCTTCGTTTTTTGATTACTTTTTCCGTAGTCAATGAAGCCAATGGAGATGCATTCAAAATTCAAATTCTATTGCACTAAACTGGTTTTTAAAAAAAACACACTTAATCTGACAGCCGTAAATACCTTGCACATAGATTTCAACCCCTAAATGTAAACCCCAACCATCATACACGATCGTGTGAAACATCACAACACATTATTCCCTATTACAAGTTCAGTTTATTTTCCCAATCCTATACGGTCTCGAGTGCTCGTTTGAGTGGCCTGACTAATGATTTGGAAGCCTGTCCAAACGTCAGTAATTTCAAACAAAAGTTTAAAATTCATTTGTCGCATGAAAGGTCTTGAAAATAGTAAAATTATGGTGCCCCATTTTATGTGCGTATTTGTTGAAAACGAATAATATACATATATATATATTATGTTCCCCTCTTAGGCTAATGTGACCTTTCCCCTCTTATTATAACCGATATACATATTCGTTATACCTTTGTATATTGAGACGTTTTTCACGTGTTTCTTCGAGTATCGAGTAAGAGATCGTAAACCGATGCAAATTATACATATAAAATTTCTCTTCTATGTGTTTTAACGATGATTTTTATTACTATAACTCTAATTTTAATTCTTCTTGTGTTAATATTAGCCAAAGGCAATCCCACAATTTAGTTCAAACATATTTTTAATGGTTTTTAGTGTATCTTTTTATGTGATTTGTATTGTATGTTTAGGTGTTTTTAGGACAGAGAACCCTATTGTGCAATTATATGTTTCCTACAGTTTTATGTACGTGGTTAAATGTAAGGTGAAGACGAAAACCTTAACTTCGTCACCAATAAAGATATAGCAATGATAATGACAACAGAGAAACTATTGAAGACAGTCTGACGGGACTGCGTGTATGTGAAGCTAAACTGAAGAGCCAAAAAAACTGGTACACCTGCTTGTGATAGATGGCATACATAAATATATATATACATATATAAAACATCCAAGCACGTCATACATGGGGTGATTTAAGGGTTTGATTCAAAAGTTTGAAGAAACCGCGAATAGATTATAACAACAACTTCTCGTGCAACGTCTAAAACACATGTCACCGTGCCTTAACAGGTTAACATGTCAGTCCCGAATTAAATTATGAGCTTAAATGTTGCAATCGTTTCATATTTTGACAGTGACTGCACTTGTGTGAAGAGTGCTTCTCGAAAGCAGTGAACAAAATGTTGCATGTTTGTTGATGTCAGCATTAACCATTCACATACATATGTATTCTGCTTTAATGCAGCGTTTGTTTGACCCGATCGTCCCCTCCCGTGCCTGATCAATGAAGTATAACGGGAGACAACTTTCTAAGCGATATATATTTGAAAAGTGCACATCAGGTCTTTTTCTTACATTCAGGCTTGCCCAAAGGCCTCATAAATGTTGTTCGATTGCCACATCAGTACTACGATGGGCGTGCACTCTTCACCAGTCCTTTTTTCCCAGTCTTGTGAGCTTGGTCAGAGCTCTTTAATTGACAGAAGTTGAATGCTGCCAATAGAAAGAGATCACGCCCTTTCCAATCGCAGTTGGTGGATGTTCTCCACCCGAGGGTGGTTCCACCCTCACCTGTCAACAGCAGAGTACGGAGTTGAATACGTACGTGCCACCTTGTTGGGGCCGAGGAAGATCCACCTCTACGAACCCGCTTCGTAAACGAGTCCTCTTTCTAGGCGGACCAGACCGATGACCCTTCGTTAGTGAGTACCAGCCCTTCGAAACTAACACCGAGGGGAGCCGGCACGCTTGCTTTCCAGGGGAGCGGCTGCCGACCCATCACATACAAACAGTGCCAGCCCTCCAGGAAAGTACCCACCTCCAGATCTCCTCCCAAGCAGAAGGTTCCACCACTACAACCCCGAGTCCGACCCGCGATCAGCACGGCCGAGGCCGGGGCTTCACACTGATCCCCTTGGTACCCACAATTTTCAGACAAGCACACTGAGTTTTCCCCCAGAGCAGCCCAGCTCCTCCAGGACGCCAGTCAATCCCTTCATAGGAACTCCGCCACCCCGGTTTCCACCCCGGCTTGCCAGGTCAAGGCCCCAGCTGGGGGATGTGCAACTCGGTTCGAGGGTCTTCACCGCAGAGCGAAGAATATATACAGCCTCTGGAAGACTGCACATAACTTCGCCGTAACTGGTTGTCTGTGCACAGACAGGCCGTTACCGCCTTCAATCGTCCTCACTCCGTTAGCCACGGCGCGGCCGCCATGTCACCAGCCCAGACCACGAGGAGGTGGAGATGGACTTCAGCAGTGCTAGGCTGTGTATTCGCATCACTGCCCCATTACTGGAGATGAGTTGGCAGCTTTCATAGTGGGTGGGGAACACCCAAAAAGATCACGACTTCTTATGAGTGGGCCCCACCGGAGTTCGCCGAAGCTTACTCTTACACTTGCGCCGGTTTACCACCGCTAGAGCCTATAACCAGGGTTAGGACAGACAGGGGCAGGCATTCCTTCACCGTCACGAATGCCCCACCAGGTATTCAGGTTCCAGGCTCCCCCTTACTGGGCGGACGAGGTCAGACGTCCGGTTTTTAGGCACCCGGTCCCATTACAGGTTGGTTGCCTGACCACGGCCTAGACCCAACCCGACCCCACAGGGCCACCATTCACATACGCGAGAAGTACAGAAACTTCAGCAAATCAGATTTCTCGCGAAGAAGACTGTGAAAACACCGCCCGCTGATTGATTACTGTTTCCCGCCTTCAGCCTGTTCGCACTAAAGTGGTATACTTAGGGGCAGTGATATTTCGCGAAAAGATTTCGAGACAAGATACAGTCCAAAGCACTGTAGGGTCGTCCAGCTTCTTTGATTGGCTAAAAAATGTTCTGGTCCGTGCTAACTGTTTGCGCACGAATCACGAAGGTTCATTGTCGGAGTTACTTAGTCCTGAGTGGCTTGGTCAAAGATGGACACGGCACCAGCAGCCAATGGAGGCATAAAAACAGCTTAGGTGTGTATGTAGTATTGTATGTAGTATGTGTGCTCCGATTTTTACGCGAAAAATCACTGGCCCTAGGTATAATCTATTCGCAGTATCTTCACACTTTTTGAATAAAATCCTAGAAAAATCACCCCAAGTATGACGGGATTGGATGCTTCATAAATATGCCATATCACTAGCGTTTTATACTTCTGTTAACACAAAACGATCTCATTTTTGGTTAAATTTAAGTTTAACTTACATTTTATCTATAAATTATATTTTTTTTGTTAATAATCAATACTAATAAAAATAGAGAGGAAAAAGGTATGGTGGTAATGCCTAGTAAGGAATTGTTCTCACTAAAGTATTACTAAACTTAGTGCGAGCAACTGTGGCGTGTTTTCTCCTTGGTGTAATTCTCTAGATCTTGTTGAGCTCTGTTTGCATGAGGCGGAGGAATATCCTGGAAGTAGAACTTTAGCAGGGCTCCATAAAAGTTGAAAGTATCCGTAAATGGACTATAGGATTGACGTTTCCTGCATTTGTTTATATTCGCTTTCAAAAACCTGTAGCCTATAATTTTATTATTGTATTAAGTGTTCATTTATGTACCACATCCTCTTTAAGTTTCCTTCACAAATTCCAGGAACAATTATGAATTTCTATAAGTATTTAAATCGACCAAATTCATTAATAAAATTAAGCTATAGGACAAAAATAATAAACAAAAGTAAAACCATACCTGAGAAAATGAACGACTAGTAATTATAGAAGTACCTAGCACTCAGTATTGCAAGAAATAACGAGTGGAAGGTAACAAACCGAATATGAAAAATAACGTACAACAGACTGATTTCGGTTCGTTATGGTTGATGTCCATCGTTTTTTCTTGTCCGGTTTTTAGCCTCGTTAGTTCGTGTTTAATTGACTGCAAGGTCCGGATTATTTTTAGGAAGGAATGGAATCGATTTGAATACTCACAAAAAAAACCTTACGTCATCATTGCATCAACCCACTCAATCAACGTGTCGCATGTTGCACGTGAATAATACTTATTTATGACTAGTACTGTACACAAGGCACCAATTCTCAGGGTTCCTTGTGGAATCTTCTACGCCTCTTTGACATGAATGGTCAACGCCTTATTACCGAGCGCGCGGACGTTGTTCACTGGCTGCGAGAAACATGCCAAACACAAGCACAGCCCATACCAAACAATCACGTAATTGCAACACTTTCACTAAGAAGTTCACGTGTAACCGAACGGGTAAAATTTTAAAGGCTGTGAATATTTTACACAAAAGATCTTAAATTATATATCTAGACATAACTTTGAGTTATATTGCGGTCCGTTAGAGAGACACATGCAAGTTTAAATTTCACTTCGCCCCCTGCGACGTAATGTTAAGTATAAAATATATTTCCAGTACTCTACAGCGCCACTTGCTCTTCGCTGATAATTTCAATAAAGCCATGACTGTCGTAAATACCGAAATTGTTCCGACAGTTCCAAACAGAATTAACTCGCGCGTCATTTTCGTCGTAATTTATGCATCCATCTTTCTGCGAATTGTCACAAATGAAGAGTTCGTGGAAGCTGCCAGTTTGTATTTTAATTAAATTTAATGGAGTTAAACGACGAAGAATGTCAACGTCTATTTCAACCTAGAAATATTTACTTCTTTTTAATTTCTAGAGCAAAAACAAATTACTTCACAGTTTTGTTCAGTGAGTTAGTAAACAACTGTGTTATTAATCAGCATTTACAAAAGTAAATAACAGACTTGAATTTTAAAATTCTGTTTAAATATAATATATTAATTATATTAATAATTATTAAAATAATTCGTTTCAAAGCTCAAAATTCTTTTTGTTTTCGTGGTGCGTACAAAAAAAATATAACATTCATCTTCAAAATGTCCGTGCATAAGAAATATTTTGCCCTCAACAAATAATGCATTTCAATAATAATAAAATTTATGCTGGCATGAAAATGGCAACTTGATCCTTGAGTCTAATAACTGGAAATAAATGCAGAAAACTAAGTTTAATCAAATAAATAGCCACGCATAAAATTATACATGCATATGAAAAAAAATTACATTTTAAGGTTATTTGGTTTTATTACAGAAACTGTTTAGTTACAAAATAATACTTCATTAAAATATTAAAGCAAATGACTTCAGACATAGGACTTCATACATTCTAAAGTAACGTGGATGACACGGTAAATGTGATATTTTTTTTAATTTCGGTAATATTTTCTATTAATTACTTGCACGAATTATCCATTTCTCAAAACGAAATTATCTGTACATTAAGTCTTGGATACGCAGAGTACGGTTAGCCTGAGCATATAAAATACCCGGTTATAATTGGCCAGGCAAATATATGGCTGTTACAAAATACTCAATTCGTTCAAGAATATTTCAAGTGCAGCGAATATGATTTTGTACATCTAACAAATACACTTTTTTTTCGGAAACCAATGTGAAAAAATATTCCTGGAAAGAAAATGTTTCGAACATATTTCACGTACTTTACTTACCGTATGTCAAAAAATATTTATACCTGACACACAGGTAACGCACACACATAAAAAAAAATTTCCTGCAACACATTTTTTTTTTGCTGTAAAAATGTTTATCGTTCAATATGAACCACTGCACAGTAGGTTTAACAGGTTTGCCACAAACAAAAAATTTTTTTTATCTGTACGGTAATGGCGATATCCTTGCACTGTAGTTATAATAATAGTTCAGGCGTGTCCTTTATGATACATTCAGTTACTGCATTTTGAAAGTTAAACCAATATGTTAATGATATACGAAATTTGTTGTTTGGTAAAGTCGCATTTAGAAACTTTCGTTAGGTACTGACAACTAAAATGAAATTAAAAAGAGTTTTGATATTACTTAATACTTTTCTCTCTCATACAAGAAATTTCTTTACTGTAAACAAAACTAGCACAAGGAAATAATTTTCTTTGCTGTAAAGAAAATTGATATTGCCATAAAACAAAAAATGTATAAAGAAAAAAATTAATAACAACAAACTTCAGTTTCTTTAACCTTCCCTTTGAATTAATGCAAAAAAAGTCAGTGCAAACGAAACAGCGTCAAAGAAATGCTTTTCTTTACTATACAAAAATCTTTGGACGTATTTTTTTTACAATGCATTGAATTGGCTTACAGACAACTAACTACCTTCTGTGAGATTTTCAGCGGTCACCTCGTCAATTTTGGGTTAATCTAAACACGAATTATGCAGCGTGTTCCTATACAGTACTTTGAATATCCTGTACGGGCATTAACCGCAATACATTTTTCTATAAAATAAAATAGGGAAATATAAAACGGGGACTAGTCTTGGACTTGAAATTATTCTGAAATGTAGCACCTGAGATGTATAATTCTCTCAATTTTGTTAGATTGTTTCGAGTTAATTATAAAAATGTATGGTTTTTTTAATTAACATTTTTTAAACTAAATATTCTGTACTTAGGGCTGTTTTGCACTGAGTAAACGAGACGTTGTCGAAGTGGATGGTATTTTATTTTGGTCATAAAGATATTAATAGTAAATGTAAACACGTAAATACTTTCCTTTTCAAATATTTTCGCCCTCCAAGTTAATATTTTCATTTGATTTATCAATAAATTGTGTTCAGTTATGACTTAACGAGTCAGTTTTAGCCACCTAAATTATATGTATAGGACAAAAGAACAAGAAATATATGTATTTAAAAAAATATTATTTTGCATTTAATAGTGTTTGAATGCTTCCTTTAGTTTAGGATAGTTTCGATCTGTCAGTTTGGACTGAAATGAGTCTGGTGAGTGTGGTGTTAGCAATCGATAGAGCATCCCTTATAACTCTAGGAATTTGCTATCTTTGTTGGTCTGTCTGGCCAAATTAATACGAGAGAAAAGGAAAACTGAATAAAGTGTTCGTGGAGGCATTCTTCAGTGAAATTAAAACACTCATTTCTCGCAAACTACTTATCCGATTTAAATAGTCGACATATCGTTGGATTCTTCTTAAAATTATCTATAAGATGAAATGTAATTGGATCCGATTACAGTTGAGCACGGTAACTTTGGAATAGCCGAACATTTTTAATAGAACGTTTTCATCCTTTGTGACAGACGGGTGTGTGTCCTGGACACAGATCAATTATATTACTAAGCAAATTGTGAAATGTTATCAAGGTCACTTCAAGATGCGAGGCTTGGCCGACCACGCCGACAAAACCAATAAGAGGAGATCCGAACATGGTCGGATAATTATTTTCAATAAATTTTCAAAAAATACGCTATCGCCACATACATTCTGACTCCAGAGTAAGAATGTTCAATTAATCCTTTAAAAAAACTATCCTTCTGTCCTTACTATCATCAGCTTAAATGTAAGGTGTATGGTGTAAACTATTTTTTTCTCTTCATATTTTCTTTCCCCTAGGAACGTGTGAAATATATCCAATTGCTCATGCTTATACTAGCAGTTGGGTAGAACTTATTTGCATTAAAATATTAACAAGGTTTTAGACCAGTCAATATCTGGGCGGATTTTCTAGTTCAGCACAATATGAAACTGTCTAAATTCGATAACACATATTTTTGGATTATTTTTATTGGTAGTTTTGTAAAGGTGAATCAGGAAATTTTATTCTTCTTAAAAAATTTTGATATGTACTAGGTCAAGGCCGAGCAGGGTAGGGTAATTTGTTTTTGAGAATCTTTGAACTTATTAAATTAATTGATAGAAAATTCTTATGTTGTATTTGCTTCTAGTTGAGGATATTGGTATATAAGTGTACGTTATATACACTGAAGAGCCAAAAAAACTGGTATAGGCGCGCGTATGCAAATAGCAGAGGTATGGAACCAATAAGAGTAACGCGATTCAGCCGGCAGCTAGATCGGTTACTGCTGCTACAACGGCAGGTTATATCAAGATTTAAGTTAGTTTGAACGTGGTGTTATAGTCGGCGCACGAGAGATGGGACATAGCATCTCCGAGGTAGCGATAACATTTAGATGTTCGCGTAAGACCATTTCACGAGTGCACCGTGAATATCGGGAATCCGGTAAAACATCACATCTTCGACATCGCTGCGGCCGGAAAAAGATCGTGAAAGAACGGGACAAACGACGACTGAAGAGAATCATTAAACGTGACAGACGTGCAACCCTTTCTCAAATTGGCGCAGATTGGATTTGTGGACTGCCCTGTAGGATTCATGGTGTGAATTGCCTCCTGCATACCTTCAGACATTAGTCGAGTCCATGCCACGTCGTCTTGCGGCACTTCTGCGTGCTCGGGGGGCCCTACATGATATTAGGCAGGTGTACCAGTTTTTTTTTTTTTTTTTGCTCTTCAGTGTATATTATAGGTATAGCTGATGTGTTGTGTTACGCGAGTACATGTTCTACACAGTTGAGTAATTAAGTTGGACATATCAGTACGAACCTTAGAGTTGCTACTGTGTGTAATAAAAGTTGAATTTATGTTGTACACACTACCTTGACACTCTGTGGCGATCCAACATTTTGTCATACGGAAATTAATTAATTTATTTTTATTACACCTGTACTACAAAAAAAAAAACCACTCTGTCAGTACAGCCACGGTAATTATGACAGAAGAAGTCGCGCGCAGACATTAAGGGAGACCTTACCCGCTATTCTAACCTCTTGATTTTTCTAGCATGTTTTTATTTTTTTTTATATGCATTCAGGTAGTACTCCTGTACCCCAATAGCTTTTTAACTTGCACACCAGCACAGGTACAACTGCTGAACTATGAACTCGTGTTTACCTCACAATATCGAATTTACCAGAGTTTGTTAGAATTAATATTTTGACGTAATTATGAGTTTGTAGTTCCCTTGTTCTGTCAGTAACGCAGTGTAAGGTCAATAGCTAGTCGCGTGTAAATGAACTTTCGGAATTTTCTTTTTTAAAAACATGAACAAGCTGGGAAAACAAAAAACAAAAAAAAAACAATATGAGGATGGTTTGCCTTAAGGCTCATCTTCACCTACAATGCAACAATTATTCGTTTTCGTGTCATAATTTCAGTTCCGGAGGTATCATTGGAAATGTTTTATTATAGAAGATTTACAATGTACTAGTTGTTTAATATATTTGTATCTAATTTTTACTGTGTATTATTTCCTGCTTGCAAAAGGCAGAAATGTATTGATAACAAAAATATGTTCCTGACATTTTTAACTAGCAGATAACACACAATTAAAATTAATCACAAAAATATTAAACAACTAGTGAAATATACATTTAATTTAATCGTACACTGTCGGTAATTACTCTGAAACTGGAATTATGGCGCGAAAACGAAGAATTTCTGCAAACGAAGGTGAAGCCGACCCTTAACCAATTTCCGACTGAAACATTTTTTTAGCTGAAACGCTGCTCACGAATCTGGGGTCCGCTGTAGGCAGCAGCCTTAAGCAAGGGAGCTATAAGGGCGACAATTCTCCGTCGCCTCTAACATTTAGGTCACCGAACTGGCTTGCAGCGTGCAATCGTGAAACCATGCGATTTTAAGCGATGGCCGTACAACATAACTATGCTTGATCGTAGAGGTAAGTGCATGCTCAACGTGCCTATAAAACATTTACACAATACAGCTCTGCTTTTCATTCCAAAAAAAAAAAATTCGAAAAAATAAAGGAAAGCGTAATGGAGAAGCTGGCAGTTAGTCTGTTCGCGGATTATTGAGCACTTTTGAAATCTCTGCTTAGGCTCTACTTTTACTTCTCATTTTGTATGGGGCCGCGGTGGTGTAGTGGCTAGAGCGCTCGCCTACCGCCGAGGCGAACCTGTTTCAATTTCTGGCGGGATCGCCACCGGATTATCACACGTGGGAATCGTGCCGGAAGATGCCACTTGTCGGCGGGTTTTCTCGGGGGTCTCTTCCCTCCGCCCTTGCATTCCGACGCTGCTCTATGCTCACCTCACTTCACCCTCCTCTGCTCTCAAGACCTCGTTAACAGCCGCCCAAATCCCTCCACAAAATTCTATATTATTGCGTCATATGTAAAATTAATGTTGACAAGGTCCTGATTCGCTTTATTCATTCGCCCATCGAATGTAACTGTGAAATTATTTGGGTCGTAAATATGTCGCTAAAACGCAAATTCCAGCTTTAATCTATTTGCGGTTTCTTCACACTTTTTTTTTAAATCACACCTTTGAGAAATTACCTCATGTATGAAGTGCTTGATTCTACGTAAATGTGTCATTTAACGCAAGCGTTTTATACTTGTGTTAACATCGAAATAACTTATTTTTTATTAAATTAGACATTTACTTAACATTCATGTGAATAAAAACGGGGATTAAATAGGCGTACTGGCAATGCATAGTAATAAATAATTCCTGTGCAAAATAGTATTACACTGAATACGCACGAATAAAGTGCGCAGTCCTTTTGGTGTAACTTTCTATACTCGGTTAAGCTTTGTTTGCATGAGGCGGAAGAATATCCTGGAAGTAGAACTTAAGTGGGAATTCACAAAAGTTGGAAGTAACCGTAAACGGACTATATGACAGTTTGTATAAAACAAAGAAGAGTTAAATGAAATTAATTAAGTTTCCTGAAATTTAGTTGTCAGAATTGTAATACGAGGTTAATATGTGATTCTTCTCTCTCCAGATCGCTGCGAACATGCCAGTCAGTTTGTTCTTTAAAATACGCATAATACGAGCAGGGCATTTTTCAAACGTTGATATCGAAATTGACATAACCGCAAACTAGCTAGAGTCCACGGCATGACAACATTACATGGACATTTAGATACTCTGAGAATCAGTACAGTGTTCGATTGGCGACTGGAGAGGTTTACGATCTATCATCAGATGCTGGGATTGTGAATTCAAATAATCTGAAATTACTTTCAGAAGTTTGTTTAGGCGGTCTTCTGAAGCAAAAATAATGGCGATATCTCTTCGGGACTAATACATGTTGAGGATACCTTAATAATACATTTTATCCTTTTCATGCCCTCAAATGTTGGATTTAAAAAGATATTTCTTAGTCGGCTAGTACACACTAACGAAAAACAGCCCGTAAGTTGTCATGTTTCTGGATTCAGCTCTTTGGACTATGTTTAGTTAAGTCAGTTAATCAGAGGGGGCATTTAGTTTTATGTATAAAGATTGCCAACGTTTTGAATCTTCTGACTAATATATATAAAACAAAGCTAATAAAATTTTAGTGGAGACTAATTTAAGTGTTACACAATTTATAACACTTGAAGACACTAAACTTCTTTTTCCTAATCGCTGATGACGTCAATGTATAAACTTCGCCCATTGTTCACGTTTAAATAAATGCAGTTTAGGGTGAAGGCATTTTTCCTTCAAAGGTTGGCTGGCTTCAAAAGTGCTCGATCTACCGCGAGCTGACTGTATGCGCTAGTGAGCTCTATAACCAGGGGTCCGTAACAAGCGAGGTTCCTGCGACACTAGTGGGTAGGCAACCAGCGCTACAACCATGCAAAGCGGGCCACAAGGGGCGCGGGGTGCAGGATAAGGAATGCATAATGCAGGTATTCTTCCACGCCGCCGTGAGGTCGGCGATCGATAGAGGCAGGCACCTGGATCTTCCAGCCGAGCCACACGCCGTTCTGGCTCTGAGAAGATACTGTTACAACTACTGCGTCTTCTGTACACGGGATACACTGAGGGGAATGCTCAAATGACAAAGTCATCTGTTCGACAGGCACGAAATTTACCTTAACTTGGCCGACAGCCAGCTGTTCGATACTGCAGCTAATAGACAGCCAACTATTCGAAATGTCAGTCGGCTAGCCGACAGGCGGCTGACAGGGAGGTGTCCGAAATATTTCCTGTTGCATATGCAGCTGTTACGACATATCAGCTGGACAGATGGCATTTGGTCAGGTTAATGTAGCCCCTCTATATGGGCTCACAGCTCAAGCCAGCAACAACTAATGACCTGAAAAGTTTGCGATTACAATGACCTGTAGATAAGACTTCAAAGTATTAGGTACGTACAATAATGTAGATACCAATCGCCCATTGTATTCTCACTGTCACAGCGGAGGGTAATAATTGGGCCTATTTTTGCATTATTAGTAGGTATGTGTGTGTGTCAAATAGCATACGAACCAATTCCAAAAAAGCGCTGCGGTGGTGTAGTAGTTAGAATACTCACCTCCAACCTAGGCGAACCGGGTTCCATTCCCGACCGGGTCGCTCCCGGGTTCTCGCATGTGGGAATCGTGACGGACGATGCCGCTGGTCAACGGATTATCTCGGCGATCTCCTGTTTTCGCCGTCGCTCCATTCTAACCTTAATCACCCTGATCGGCTCTTGTAAGACCTCGCTGTTAAGAACTGCCTAAATCTCTACATTCTGTTAGTGCACAGGAATTACAACCCACACATACGATAAAGTGCTCATTATAATGGCATCAGCGAATGAACAAATGATAGCACCTGGGGTGTTTACAGTACTGTCAAGTTTAACCTGGCCGTCAAATGATCTCACGAAATTTCCGAAAATCTGGCATTGGCAGTTTCTTTCTACACTCATCATTGTATGTGCCATCGGTTGTCTTTAGTCAACCCACTGTCGACGAGAGGTCCAACGTTTGACTGTTTTTTTTTTCTGGCACCAGAACGGTCAAACCCACGTGGTTTCAAGTAACTGTTATATCTGGTTAGCAAGAAACAGACCACATTTTCAACCAACATTTTTCCCCTACCTGAAACTACATGTAGGTTAATTGATACACATAATAACACATATACACTTATTTAATAGCGAAATATTACAAGCGTTTCGATTCTGTGGTGTTTATTAGGACTCAAATACGCATTAACGGCTGTAAATGACTTATTTTAATTTGATGAGCATATGAGTCAGGTTGAAAGATAAAAGGATGCCGGGTTACCAAGAGTCTATACCATTAATCAAGAACGGAAGTTTGAGGGGTGTTTTTGAAGGCGCGCAGCGCCCTCCCTTAAGGGGTAAAAGGTTGGAACAAAAGTTGTGCAATGCGCTGAACCTTCCTCTTTCGATCCCTCCCCCCGTTACCATGGGAGGAGTATGCACGACAAGGGGGGTGTGTTTTTAAACTAGGGTTAAGGCTGGAAGTCGCATTTTTCGGCCGATTTCGCCATGATTTGAAGGAGGGCTGTCTCTTTGGACCTTCCCTCGGCCGTTGGGTTAGTTATGCCCTTTGGAAAAATGTCGGTACCCCCGTGGAGAGGGGGGAATTATGATTTTCGGCTCTTGGAGCCACAGTTATCGGAGGATTTCGATGGAATTTGGGGGAGGGGTTACTCTTAGGACCCTCCCTCGACTTAAAGTTAGTAAGGCTCTTTTGGGATAAATGTCAGTACCATAAAAGTGTACCATAACATGTACCATAACTATCGTACAAAGTCAGGGGGTCCATTTTTCGGGTACCATAATTAAAGTACGGTGTACCATAACTTTGCTATTTTGTACGATAATTCAAAAATTCGTACCATAATGGACTTAGCACAACAAAGTGCTGGAACAAAGTTTGTGCACATCTTTGAATCATCCTCTTTCGATCCCCTCACTAGCCCCTCCCCCTATCTTCCGCCCAGGGAGGAGATGCGGTGACCGGAGGGGTCTGTTTTCAAACATTTTCGCCTCTGGAAGCCGCCATTTTCGATGGATTTCGTCAGGATTTGAGGGCGGGCTGTCTCTTTGAACACTCCCTCGGTTCACAGTTTGTTAGGCCATTTTGAATAAATGTCTGTAACATAATGGTGTGCCACAATGTGTACCATAACTATGGTACAAAGTCACTCGGTCAATATTTCGCGCACCATAATTACGGTACTGTGTACCATAATTTCGGTATTTTGTACGATCATTTCGAAATTCGTGCCTTAATGGACTCTACACCGCCCAAATTTACCTTTAGGCATGAAATGAAGATGGTTGGGCCGTACAAGTATTAAATCTACACCACACATATCGGTATTTCGTACGATAATTTCGGAATTCATTCCGCAATGGACTCTACACTTACCAAGCTTATCGCAGGCCGTATTTATGACCTGGGTTTCAGATTGAATGCATGTACATGCTTCACAGTTCTTGAGTAAGAACGCGAGTTATGCGGGCCACCTAAGAAAACATTCATACAATTACACTCTGTCAAAAAAAAAGGTGGGTTTCAAATTGCACCCGTTTACCTGCCTCACCCAAGGATAGTGAACCCGCGGATTCCGCGGGCCGACCCTGGTGTTGCATTAAACGTAAACCTGTCTGTACCTCCTGTGTGTTAATGTCGTATTAAAAGTGTGGGTGTTTTCATTTCCGGGCAGTTCTCAAACATACCGAAACCTAACGGATCCTTCAAAGGTGCATCGAAATGATCATCATCATATTTCATGAATGATTATTTGATGACATCCTGCTACACGTCCGCTACAAAAGTCCTCGTGCCCACTGATAATTCCTTTCCTTTAGGTTGCTAGGTTTTTAAAACATATGTCCCTTGCAACTACTTCAAGAAAATTTTCTATCTGAAAAAATTTCCCAACAACAAAAATCAAATTATTCATTTAAGTAAGTTACGCTTAATGCATAATATGTTTCGAATACGCTCATGCACTAAGACCTAAAAAAAAAATCAATAACAGCAAAACACTATGCTTTTGTTTTTTATATTGATATAATAATGCTTTCCTTCAAGTAATCAGTTGAGAAACCTGAATACATGAGCAATTCAATACACTAGATTTTTGAGCAGATATGCCGACGAACATGACATGGCGTAGTTACAAGAAAGCGAGTGCATGCATTATAGGGTACGATTTTGTAAAGGTAATTGGTGAACATGTCTTTTTAATACACAAAATAAACATTTTAATTCTGACAGACACAAAGTGACTGCAGTAAACAATTTTCATCTAATAAAAAGTCTAGCGAGTTTAATACAGAAATACGTCGATCTCATTTTGCTTTAGAAATTTCTACGCCGAGAGATTTGTTCCCCAATCTGTTGTTTTCCAACTAGTTTTGATTATTATCAATATTTTAACACGTTTCACAAAGAACACATTCAATATTCATTTCACGCAAATGTATTCACAATCATTGCATATCAATATAACAACTTTTATAAACAAAGTATATTAATATAAACTGAATTCCTGCAGTTTCACTTTTAATAGTTGTATATACTAAAAAAAGTTCCCATTTTGAATTAACTAAAACACTATCTTCCAACATAAACAACCAACCCATTTATTTTGTTTATATTTCAATTACTTTAATACACAAATAATGTGCGTGTACTTATGTACGCGCGTTAGAAGTTATACTTCTTTCGCGTGACTAAAATAAAATTTTATCGCGTATGTAACCATTTCACGCTTATATTCATTCAGTTTTTGACCCATATAATAATTGAATTCAAACTATATAAATGAAATGTTTTTCACTTTGCTTATTACATGAACTAATTTGCTATAGGTTTTAAATATAACCACGTGCTATGTTGTATACCTTGCGGATTTCAGGTTAATTTTAGTTTGATTAACCTCAAATACTTGAAAACCCTTTCAAAATTTTATTATACAGATTTTGTCACTGACAAATTTTTCAAGGCACAATGCAAGTAAAATTAATTAATAAGATATATACATTCACAATGCATTACTAATATAAATGAAATGTTTTTTTCAATTTGTTTATTACATGGACTGATTTTCTATAGGTTTTTAATATAACCACGTCCTATGTTGTATACCTTGCGTGTGTATATAGCTAGACGATACGCGCATGCGCGTTGGGTCATACCCCTACCACGTTCACTGTCGAATTTCGTAACACTGTGCGCGCGCAATTTCCGTTGTAAAATTAAAATTTTACCCTCAACGCGCCAAAAGAAGTATAACTTCAAAAATTGACATAAAAAAGGAACATTCAAAGATATATAACAAGCTAATCGTACAATATGGTGGCAGCAAAACAATTCGAATGTCGTCACTGCCTTGAATGCATCTATTTTCAGTTGTGGATGCAATGGCTAAAGGGTGCAGATACGCGAAATTCATGTGTACATCTTAAGAATTTGGAAACGGGGTAATTTAATTCAGTTTCTGTTCATTTTATGCACGAAAGAGTAAGAGTTAATACATCAGTGTATCAATAACAAATTTACGTTCAAATCAATTTCACACTTAGCGTTGTTCGACTCATCAATGAAGTCATTAGTATATGGTAAAGTTTATTTAACATATGGCGAAGGATATAAAAGGCATAAAAGTATATCCTAAGCAAGGCTTTCAAAAGCGCTGAATTAGTCGCGTAAAGCTTGTATGTATACAGGATGATTCTAAAATCATGGGTCAAACATTGAGGGGTGGTAGAACTCACTAAATCAAACAATTATTGTATAGGAATATATGGGCGGAAGTGACGCGTTGAGGCACAAACACAAAAACATAACACATTAACGGAAACATAAAATTTTCATTAGCAGCATACGTAACGAGTGATTCTGTACAGAAAATGTTAAAACAGTTGCTGGAAATACATCCATCAACAGTCACGCATACTTGGCGACCTCTACATATGGCGTGATTGGCTGACAATGGTGGCGTGCGTGAAACACCCGGCTTATTTGAATCTGCTCGCCAATCACTCCACCGACGCTACCAAGCTTGCATTACCTTCGGTGGTAGCAATTTTGAGCAATTATTATAAACATTGCTGTAAAAAGGCGTTTAGCGGCGACGTGGAAAATAAACAATGTGTTGCATTTCGTGTGTTATTTTTGTGATTGTGCCTCAACGCGTCACTCCCGCCCATATATTCCTATACAATAATTGTTTGTTTTAGTGAGCTCTACCACCCCTCAATGTTGTCCCATGATTTTAGAATCACCCTGTATACACGTGAAGGTATTCATATGCACGCAAGCGGACTTAGGCATACGCAGAATCGGGAACGGAAACTATTAGCACAAAAACGGGATATTCGGCGGTCTGTATGAAATATCGATGCGATTTGGGGGAAAAAGGGGAGGGGGCAGCACCAAGTTGGACGTTCCATTCTTTCGTTGTATCCTCATACATATTTACAGCCTCCGGCCGTTCTAAACCCTGGGAGGAGGCAGGGAGTGCTTGTCTGGCTCGGTTCACGTAATGGCCTGCCTCTTCCATAGCGCTCCGCCCCCAGGAAGTTGGGGCACCTCGAGTAAGGAACATAAATCCTCACCGAGGACATTGTATAACTCGAGGTTGTACCACCTTACAGCTGCTGCTGTTTGGAAAAATAATATTAAGTTACACACGCTTGCAGTTTCTACCTCGCGTAACGGTTGTTTGTTCACGGTAAACTCAGCACTTTTGAAAGTCCTGCTTAAAATCAAATTGTGTGCACATTGTGTATTCTTCCACCTTAAGTAAAATTAACATTACCATGGACCTTCATTACTTTATTCATGCGTTGGTCAAGTGAAATCGTGAAATTATTAGAAAAATAAATATTTTACGAATCTACTCATGTTTACACTTCGACGAATAAAAAAAAAGGAACGCAAAAGAAATCATTTTAAGTTATCACAAATGGTTACTTAACACTTTTTATTCGACGTTAAGATATGGAACTACTTTCCCTCCACAGTTACCAACTTTACTGGGCACATGTCACTCAGTGCGCCCATCAAAATATATGCAAGTAGGAGCAGTGAATTTTTTTCTAAGGTTGATTTCAAAAGGGCTCGCTTAATCGCGAACAGCCCTTAGATACATATATAGCATGTTAAGCCTCGGTTATACATGACACACACAACCATAGGCTGTACATGGTAAAGTAACCACTT
This sequence comes from Clitarchus hookeri, assembly GCA_002778355.1. Classification (NCBI taxonomy): domain Eukaryota; kingdom Metazoa; phylum Arthropoda; class Insecta; order Phasmatodea; family Phasmatidae; genus Clitarchus; species Clitarchus hookeri. The sequence goes on from NQII01000739.1 coordinate 155,629, forward strand.
TTAAACTCAACCTTTGTAAAAAAAAATCGATTAACGTACATGCATATATGCCACAGTACAATTGGCACACATGCTTTCAGTTAAGGGTTCCGCCTGCCTACATCGTTTTTCTCATATTTTGGCAGAGAAGCACGGGAGCTATAAGGGTCACACTGGCACGCGCTACAAGAGCGCCATCGCCTCTACGCGCAGGGCTCTGAACTGGCGTGCAGTGTTCTCGTAGTGCTGCGTGTACCTATGGCACTTTCAGCGGTGACACTATCATTTTATTGATGAAATGTCTGTAGCAAAGTTCAATACAAGCTCCTATCTGAGTTTTACTCATGTCCCGCTAGTAAGTTTTAAGATACGGCAGTCTCGAAAAACAATTATTAACTTTATTGGAGGGCTCCAAAATAATATTTACAGTATGCGTGGTAACTTTAAAGTAACATTTTGTCCTCGTCTGGAGTCTGATGTATTTTCGTAGGTTAACATACTGGGAGAAAGTTTAATAGTTTCTTTAAAAAAAACAGGATTTCAAAAACTCTGCAACGTTGTTTAAGCGGCAGGCAGGCGGGGGCCTTAAGTTAGCAGCGAATTAAGTATAATAATTGTAACATTGTGCTAAGAGAGTTGCGTTTAAAATTATGGCAATCATTTTTTTTATATTTACACATCAGCGGATGAATTGTTTATATTAGTAACACGTTTAGGTTTCTAACAATTTCACGGTTTTACTTCACTAATACAAGAATAAAATGTCATTATACATATGGCGGAAAGATACAGAAATTATAAATATAGATCTTAATTAGGACTTTTCAAAAGTGCACAGTTAATCGTGAACAGCTTATACTTAACTGCAATCATGTTCAACACTTAACACGACTAAGGGGGCCGCGGTGGTGTAGCGTCCAGAGCGCACGCCTCCCACCAAGACGAACAAGGCTCGATACCCGGCGGTGTCACTCCTGGATTCTCGCACGTGGGTATCGTGGCGGACGATGCCGCTGGTCGGCGGGTTTTCTCGGGGATCACCCGTTTCCCCCGCCCTGGCATTCTAGTGCTATTTCCATACCTTTTTTTTTTATCCTCATCGGCTCTCAATACCTCAATGTTAAGAGCCGCCCAAATCTCTTCACTCAAGCATCTCGCAAAATCTGTACCTGGAGTTCAAAATAACACTTTGTATAAGTCAAATATTACGATAGTTTCAAGTTTCGCGTTACACTCGTCACGTTAAATTTTCGCGTTTACGTAAAACGTAGTCATCTCGGGTATCATATTATAATGCTTCGCAAAAACATGTAACCTTTGTTTACCGAATAAAAAGTTGGAAAAAGGAGTTGTTTTTCATGTTGAAATCTCCGAACATTCCATTTATACAGACGTATTTGTTTTAAAACTTCGATGTGGCCAAGAGCGTATTGCAGAAGTTTGGTGCTCGCGACATATTCAAACTCTGAAAACAACGGGGTGGCCATAACTTCCAGAACGTAATGCGCTTTGGAGATTGAGACATGCTGTTTCTTCTATATGGGAATAAATCTTGAGTTATACACATCGATCTACTCGAGAAAGTTATATTTGGTTTTGTGCAGTGCGATCACTTTAAAATCTAATGGTAAACATTTAGTACATTATACAAGAAATGTTACGCTCCTGCGAAACATAATTAATTCTGGTAATGCAAAAACTTCAATATATTTACGAAAAATTTAACAAATTAAATCTGACCTAACTTAAGCTCTATTCTGTCTTCCTCCTTTCCGGGATGAAAAGACAATACATGCAATACGTAAAATACGTAAGCAGATTTTGCGAAAATAAAAACCAAATTAACAGCAAAACCAACACAGCTTCGTCCATATTGCAACTGGGCCTCACTACGACATGGCACAGAATCACGTGACTCGTATCACTAAAAAGCTAGAGGTTGACAAGTTTCTCTTCACCTTAAGATAGTTATTACGTTACTTGAAACGATTGTAATACGTTTCAGTCAAACACACTAGCTAATGTATAGCCGAGTTACGTGAACGTGTTACTTGCAACATCACATGTTACGTGAAACGTGTAATCATCGTAATCCTGGCCTTAAGAGCATTCAAGAACATAAAATTACTTTCTACATCCATAGTGTATTACATTACAGTAGTCTGAAGAAAGAATGACAATGGAGGAAAATGAATCTTCAAAAATAAATGTAACTAATTATATACATTTTAAAATTATATAGATTATTATAGATTTCACAATCGAACAAAATGAATATGTTAGGATACAGTTCAAAATAATTGTTCACATTACTATAGCGTCATGAACACAATGTTGGAAATTCCAAAGAAATTATAGCCACTCCTGTGATCTCATTGAACACTTTAGCTGAAACAAAAATTTGTGTTAAAATAATTTTATTAAATTTGTACGAATTAAGATTTTAATTTAAAATTATCGTTGTTGTGCTAAAATTAATCTGTTATTTTTTAAATGTTGTAGCATTTTAGTGACGTTATCAGTGAAATCCTCTGATGAAATCATAACTTATCCTTGAAATCCAGAAAAAAATGTTTCAGCTCTTGAATAGTTTCCAGGAACGATCCACACATTCGCCAGGTGTGATTTAGGAAATCCACGGGAATACGAAAGCAAGATGGTCAGCAATGGTGTCGCGTGATGAAACGCCAGTACGCGGAAATTCTCGGGGAAAATTTGACAAAAAATTTATAAATCAGCACTTTTAAGGTGAAAGCCGTATGTTAACTTATTCCACTTATACAAGGTGTTTTTCAATAACATATAGAAATTCGAACCACAGCATCTATGGACTAATATAAACAAAAAAACCTTTTTACAAAATGTTTGGAAAATACATTTAGTATTAAATTCGATCTTAGGCATAATAATGTCGGAACTCGCAGTATCACGTACGTGCGTGCACAACAAGTTGCATATCACGACGGTGAACGGAATCCTATTATCTACGATGGAAACGTATTCTCGCATGTAGACATCCGTGCCAATTACGTTCACCTTCGTGATAAGCAATCTGTGCACGTAGGTGCACAACGTAGATAAAATTGCAACTGGAAACAAGATGGTAGCCGTAAACAAGATGGCGGCGGATTCGCAGCTCTCAGCCTCTGCCCTGGAACCTACATTATCTATCTACTTACACATGATCACAAATACAACGCACCAGGACAATTACTTATAGATATGTGATACGCCGTCCGGTCATCTTCAATAGTACATCGCACCTCCTCGCACTGCGATACACGCTGCAACGTGGTCTGGCATGGAGTCCAGCGGACGTCGGATGTCCTGAGGCAGGCGGACCCGCAGTTGTCGGACGGCGTATTCCAAATCTCGGACTCTGTAACAAGACGGCAGCTGGAATTTCAACTGACTCCACACACGCTCGATTGGGGACATGTCAGGCGAGCTGGCAGGCCATGATTCAGTGTGTACATGGCGGAGATGGTCCTGGGTGACTCATGCCACGTGCGGTCGGGCGTTATCCAGTTGGAATATCGCACCTGTAATTCCATCCAGAAATGGGAGCAGACGGAAGGGTAGGATCTCGTCCACGAACCGCTGGACCATCAATATTCCACATAGCACGAGAGCGGCTTGGCTGTTATATGCTATAGTTCTCCAGATCATAATGCCTGCTGTGGGGAAAGTGTGCTGCTCGGTAACGAGATTAAGATTGTGGTGTTCATCAGGGGTCCTCCACACTCGAGAATGATGAATATAATTCCTCACAACGAAGCGGAACTCATTACTAAACACCACAAATCGTCAGTTTGTGGTGTTACACTTTGCTCTGGCCTGGCACCACTGCAAACGGAGTCGCCACCGCTGCAGAGTTAGTGGCAGCACACGCAATGGACACTGTAATCGCAGATTCACCTCTGCACTGTGTCGGGAAATTGTTTGTGGGCACACCTGTATCGTGGACCGGGCCACCATGGGATCCCTCCGCGCCTGGCGTACGATCTGTCGATCCTCTCGACAGGTAGTCGACCTCGTCTGTCCTGAGATAATCCTCCTCTTCACGTATCCACTGTTCCCAACAGCATCGGATAGTATGGACCAAACGATCGACATGTTGGGCGACACGACCCTGCGGTTTCCAGCCCGATTATAGGAGTTCTCTCTGGAAGTCCGTCAATTGCATAAAGCAACGTCTTTGGCACCTTCCCGGCATTCTTCTTCACTATGTACGCTTGTTTGGTATCGTCTGGTGTTTCATGCATTGATGCGGCTTTGACTACACGCTAGTGTCGACGACGCTAGTCGGTGCCTGCAGTGCGGTCAAGAGCAAACACACCAACGCGGGATCATATAAGTAACTCTTGCTGTTTATGCACATCGTCGCATGGTTTGTTCGTGGCGTGCTCTTTCATTGCTCGGCAATGTACATATATTATGGAGGGAGAAATAATAAATATGTGTATTGGTTTACCATAACGCAAGTTTCATTTCGGTATACTGTATAGCCAAGTATCGTCCAAATAAAGGAAATGTTACACGAAGAAAAGGACACATATTAATGGATACATATAAATAAAACAACTAGTTTCTATTTGAAATAAAAATGTAATATAAAGGCTAAAAATTATTTTAAAAGCAGGTTGGTAGATAAAATAAATTCCTGGGAAATATAATGATGTAACCTACATAAGATTCGCATTTTTACGAAGATAGCAATAGGCGATTTTCAGCTGTCTGAACTTTGACTTTACATTTGTATTGTGTAAGTATCGGTGTTTCACAAAAGGAACGGAAATTAAAGTCACCTGTTAAAATTTTCAATTGTACATCGGCCGTAAAAGGCTTTAGCAGATTAGAATACCAAGTTCACTAAAACACTACCTCACCAAACAAAAAAGCACGAAAAATTTTCATCCATAAAATATAATATGCCTTTTGTTCTTGTGAAGTTTCGGCGATTACAATAAAAAGCAGTCAACAAATTTACGACGATTTCTGGGTAACTTTTATTCTGCCACTTTCGCAAAAAAAAAAATACATTTTTCTTGTCAGCGAAGGTCGGCGGGGGAGGAGATAATGTTCTTGGCAGCTGAAGACGTCGGCAAACGGTTACATAGTTCGGGGGCGACTGGGGAAAGTAAATAGAGGTCGACTGCGCGGGTGAATCTGTTATGGGACATCCTGACACTCTTGGCAAGTTCACACAACCGCATCCACCCCACCCTCTCTGCATTAAGATGGCCGCCTGGGTAGGCCGCCGCACGGTGTGCAGAGCTTTAGCAGAAAACGTTTTATTAAAAAACCCGTCCCACGTGTCTGAGTGAGGTCTGCTTACGAATAGCATTTAAGAGAAGTTACGCGTCTGTATAAGTTTCTCAGTTCCTTCATTTCTCTCTAGAGCATGTTTTTGTGATAGTGTTTCGACGGTTATTTTTAATTATGAATATTCCGATACAAAACAATACAAAAAGGAATAGGGACGTGCATCAAACCTTTATTTTCATTATTAAGTCATAAAATGGTAGGGTCTCCGCTGAAAGTCTCATAGAGGCGCGTTATCGACGGCAAGACTGCACGCCAGTTCAGTGCTTTGCGCGTAGAGACGACGAGGGAGTTGGTGCGCATGCCTCGGTAGCCCCTAACGCTCCCACGCTTTTAGCCCTCAGACGTGCAAAATTCCTTCAACCAGGCGGTCACCTTAAGGCTGTTGCCTGGTTTTGAAGCAGTGAGAATTTGGTATAGGAAAATACATGTTAATGAAATTCGATTTTTTTTAAAGCCGATTTTAAAGATATGAACTTGAAACAAAAACCTAAGTGTGAGATATGGTACTCTTAAGCTCTGTATACGCAAATATAGCAATTGTTTTTCAGAATTTTTTTATTTAATTATTAAGTTTTCAATCTTCTTCCCAGGAAATAGGCTCTGCATTAATGTTACAAAAGGCTTCGATAGCAAAGAAGTGTGTGTACTTTTATGCTCAAAAAAGTCCCCAGTGGCATATGTCTATTTTTAACAGGAACGCCAAAAAACCGAATTTCAATCACACGCATGCCAAATTCTCACTGCTTACAAACCAGAAGACTTCCTTAAGGGTGTTGGGTAAAAAAAAAATTAATTATTTTATATTTATACCAAACATTGTTCAACTTGTGCACATTGTATGTGATCGTATTTTACTCTAATAAAAAAAATACTCATTTTTTTTTTAATTTAATGTCAAATCCAAAATGTTTGTTTTTCTACGACCATAACAACAAATACTAACTAAGTTATACAAATGAAAACATTTGCAATGTAAACTAATGCCACGGCCTACTGCGTGACACATACGTAATCACCAAATAACGGGCCATACATATAAAAAACGTTAACATTTTTGCAAATTGTTATTAATTAAAAAAATTCATGAATTGTTATATCCCACGGCATTAGTTTACATTGTAATTTTTTTCCATTTTTTACAATAATTGGTATTTGTTGTTATTGCTGCAGCAAAACAGTAAAATTCTGAATTTGGGATAAATATTAAGTGTAATTTTTTTTTATACGAGGATAATGGCTTTACATACAATGCAAACAAGTTGAACATTGTTTGATACAATTATAAAAATAATTTTTTTTTTTTTGTCATCAAACACCACTCAATGGTGTTATTTTATATTTGTACCATATACTGTTCAACTTTTAGACATAGTGAGTGATAACTCTTTCCTAGCAAAAAAAAAATTTGAGCGCATAGTTTTTGCATAAACACATGTCAAAATCACAATTTTACTGTTTTATAAATGTACGGATAATGAAACTAACCTACTTACAGAAATGAGATAATTCACACTGAAAGATACTGAGAGTTACTTCAAGACCTATAAAATAGTAGATATAAATGTTTTTGCAATTTTAAAAAATTGCTGGCAATAAGGAAATTTTTTTCATGTTTTTAGTTTCTGGCTGCCCATGAACTTTTAAAAGAGAAATTTTGCCAAGCAAAACTTAAAATGAATTAAGACAAGATCATTGAGTTATCCTTGTTAAATTTTCTACAACCAGTGGCACCGCCGTTTGTGAACACCTACACCAGTGCTCTATTCCAACAAGACCACACTTGTCCTAACGCCACTGCTACCTCAAGAGTGTGCTTTCAAGCCTCAGATGCTCTGTTATGGTCAGCTGCATCGCCAGAAGTATCCCCCAATTGAAAAAGTGTGGAATGCTATTGGCCAATTAATTGCTACTCAACCATTACAGCAAAATCTGCAGGAACTGCAAGCTGATATTCAATCTGCATGGGATGGGTTATCGCAGTGTTCCATTAGGGACCTATACAGCTCCATGCCGTCTCTAATGAGCTCACTGTTGATGAGATGTTGAGCCTAACTACCTACCACTCCATGCCATGACGTCCGATGGAATATGTTCACATACAGGGTGACCCTACTTCATTTACATATTTGTAGGCCAATAAATATTGCTGATACCAGTATAAATTTGTAATAATTTTTTTTTGAAAGAGTTTTGCCTTTTTTTAGACTAGTATTGCAATTCGACACATCCTTGTGGGTGCAACTATTTTTTTGACATTGAGTGTACAAAGAAGGGAAACTTGTATAACATACTAAATCAAGCAATTGCTAAGCAGCATTATAATTAAAAGATTTTAATTTATTTGAATTTTTGTTTTTACTACCGAGTACCAGAAGACTGCAACTTGAATCAAACGTTGATCGAATTAGAAAACTCTCACAGCGACATACAAAACTCCCAACATCAACCCCAAAATCTGCACTTACGACTTGTATATCATATATAATAGGGAGGACCAGGGGTGGCTTCAGAGTGGGGGGAGTGGGTTCACAGGGGATGAACCCCCTCCCCTCCTAAAACCCTTAAATTGACAAGAAATTGACCTGTGAAAGTTTTAAAACTGAAATGAAATCATACCAGAATTGTTTCAAATATGAACTGATTTTATTGGTTGTTTCTTAAAATTATAATGAGATGCCCTCATGCAAGAGTAGCCATGCTTCAAGATATCAAGTAGGAATGAATTAATGAGTTTGTGCTTTTGTAGATTCCATAAATCTTAATTTACCTACAATTTTCAGGCTATTAAAATTTGCACAATGGGAAAATGAATTTCCCATCCCCTGCAAATAGAAAGTGTAGATCTGTTCCTGGAAGGAGCATGTCATAGCGTTCCGACTCCGCTGTTTTGCAGGTTACCTGTGCCTTGGCTTGTGTACGGCATCATCTACGGCAGGCCGGTGGAAGTGAACAGCGTTGGAATGGTCTGCTCCATCGCGATCCTCTTCATGATGCTCATCTTCGTCATCCTGTCCATCGCTTGCTTCCGGTGGCGCATGAACAAGGGTCTCGGCTTCACCATGTTTCTCCTGTACTTCGTGTTCGTCGCCGTGTCGCTCATGTTCGAATACAAAGTGATCAGCTGCCCCTTCTAATGACTCGCCCAGCCACGTCCAGCACGACGCGTTGTCGACGGCATGCGTGCCGCTAATCAGGCCGGACCTGTTCGTTATGTTATGCAGATCCTGACGTTTGCAGGATTTCGAGCGAGAACCAAAAAAAAAAAAGTATATTGTTGAAATCATAGTCGGATATTTTAGTAACTAAAGTTTAAGAAAATAATACATTGTTTTGTAATGTATTAATGACTTCACACACAAATATGCAATGTTATAATTAAAAATAAATATGTTCGAGATATATATTTTGTGAACGTTGGTTATTGTTGTAGAAAACAAAAACATTTAAAAATTTAAAATATTTTTTTGTAGATTTAGTTGTTAAGTCAGTAAAGCACATGGTCTTGTAAAAGTGAACTCTTTTTGAAAGTTGCTCAGCATTTGGCCAAAATGCTATGTAAATATGATACACCAAAACATTTTGAACTGATATCATTCTAAGTGTCCATTGTAATGCTCTAGAGGGCCATATCATAAAAGTACATCAACAGCCTCCAAGACATTGTTTTGGTCCACTGTGTTAACGATGAGAAATAAAAATCACCCTACGCAGTCTCCGAGTACTCAACAGGAATGTGAAAACTTTTGTTTTACATCTTGAACTTAACTGTTAGTATTTATCAAAATTATAGTATTTCTATTGATAATGCAGTGCTGTTTAATTTCACTTTACATTGTGTACTCCAACTTTGCATCACCAACTTCGGGATATATATGCCACACCATAAATGTTGAGGTGAAGAAAATAACTGTAATACAGTTCTGCGGCAAGAAAACTGTCATCGTTACAATTAACTTTAAAGAAAGATATTGGACGGAATGGAAATTTGATAGCACCATTTACTGGTCGTGTTACTTAATGCTTCGAAACGCTTCGAGTTACCTTGAGATGGGTAAACACACATGTACGTGTGTGTGTGTACGTGATTCACTTCCATATCATGTGTGTGCATGTGAGTGTGTGTTTGTTTTTTTATTGTGTTCTTGTGTAAAATATTTCCAGTGTCAAATATTGCTGCCTTGAAGGGACTGTCAAAGCAATAACAAATATTGTACGTAGATATATGTAATGTTTTGTTGGAGTTGTTCGCACAAAACGTACAAACAGCTGTTTTTGTATTCCCGCCGCAATATGATACATATTGCAAAAATATATACATTTAAATACTTTGTTAATACACAAACGAGTAAATGTTTAGACACTAGCATATTGCTTGCCGGCACAACGACGTACATATGTATAACATACTGTCTGATGTATAAAGAACTTGTTGTTATTCTTAATTGTCAGATGTTTCCAAAATAATTACAGTTTTGTTCTGCCGTGTTAAGCGTGTTTGTAGCGACAACTTGTTTCAGTACATTCGTTGTCTTTGACTCTGCCACCACAAAAAGCTAATTGTGTGTTCTGGCACAAATTATCCACACGTAGGCAGTTTCCTCGTCCTTCCGTTGGTAATTTCTGAGGCATCGAAGCAAAAAATTGTAAGTTTCTTGCAGATTTCCAGAAATTAAGATAATTGAATAGAAAAATATATACACATATATCATAATGCATAAAATTTTAAAAATAAAAGCTCTCTTTAATAATTACCAGACATGGTACCAATACACGAGTACACTTAAAAAGTAACGTTAATTATTTTGTTTACAACATTAAGTTTATTTTAACAGAAGTAAATATTAAACTTATAATAAGATAGTTTGTAACTGAAAAATATTGAAAAATTATAACTACAAAGAGAGAATACTGAATAACTATTGTTAACATTTAGTTTTGGAAATGTAGAATTTTTTCTTTGCCTGTTTCTAGTTACAATTTTCACTACTGCCCCTTCATTTGCAATAGCTGAAGCTGCCTAAACCAAAATAGCATTGCGTACCCCCAAGCCAGGATCCCCACAATGTTCATGACGTTGAATCACTGAAACACAAACCTGTATACAAACTTTTCTACTGCTAAACTATTTATTTAACAAATTTGGTGATAATTGAGAGCTGCAGCAAATGTCAGCTGCTCGTGCGCTGAGGTTACCCCTGGTGAAGTTATAGTCTATTTGTAGTACCTTCACACTTTAACTGAACCGTTGAAAAATTACCTCATATATGACGTGATTGGTTGTTTACTAAATGCACAAACATTTTATACTTCAATTAAAATAAAAGTATCTTATTTTTTGTTTAAGTTAAACTTTTACTTATATTTTATATATAAATTATAGAAAATACGTGTGTTGGTAATGCCTAGTAAGAAATAGTTCTCATGCAAAATATTATTAAACTGAGTGCGCACAAGTGCGGTGCGTTGTCCCTTTGGTGTAGTTTTGTAGACTTAGTTAAGTCTTGGTCTGAGTCAGGTGGAGGAATAGCCAGGCAGTAGAACCTTAACAGCTCTTCTGAAAAGTTGGAAGTAACCGTGAATGTACTACAGTTCAGCTGCACGGGCAGTAAAGGACATTGTAACCAGTGGCGGCTCATTAAACCGAAAGTAGGTGAAGCGCTGTGAGCAAAGGGTGGAAATAGAATTTCGAGTTTATTGAGTTGGGAAGGGGGTTGTTGCCACGATTGTCCGTTACGCAAAGTGTCTTGTAATTAAATCACTTTTCCCCATAACAAACAATGTAGGCAGACAAATTTAGGTTTCTCAATCCTGCAGAAATGCTTACATCTTGCGTAACATCTCAAAAATGGTGCACTTTAGAGACGAAAACGATTAGAAACTTAACTATAGACAGTAATGCTCCCTAAAAAATTATTTGTATCCCAGACTGTTTTCGCATAGGTATATTGCAAACAACTGTGTCACACTAAATTTTTGTAAAAGCTTCAAAATTTTATAGCTCAAAATTCCAGTTATATTTATGTTTCCATGCACTAGCACATCCTTACGGTCACTGTTTTTACACTGATCGAAAGGTGTAGTTTTCAGATATTATTCCCATATAAAACATGTTCTAGCTTTCCCGTCTTGTGCTACTGAGGTGAAGCAGCTAGCGTGTCAACACATTAGCATTGCTAGCTGTGTGTTCTAGCAGCACTCCATCACTCAATAAATAATCAGCCTAACAACAGTTTGGTGTAGTAAAGAATCTCAAAGAAATATTACTAATACATTCTAATTTTAAACTTCAGGTGAAGCAGTCTATCAAACGTGTTCTCTACGAGGTTACGTTAGCCTACCACATAGTTATGGCTTGCGGTGCCTCTACAGATTTTCCATGAAAGAAAAGATGCTAGCTTGCACCCACATTTTTTTTTGCTCCACGTTGAAGTTGAATGTTTATTAATTTACTACAATAAAAATTTCGGGCAGCACATTTTGGTGGAAACTGGAGGGTAAAAGAAATGGCAAACTGAACTATTCCACACTTTACATTGACATACTGCATTTAGTTTTCAAGAACAAATAGTTACTTGTAAGTTGTATTTCCTAACTGGCATGAAAAGCACACACAAGCAAACAAATCGGAAGAAAGTTAAACGTTAATTTTCAAAATTCCTTCCTTCATTTTTTTTTTTATTAAAGTCTGAGATTACAGCAGGTACTTCCATATACAATAAGTTGATAACCACACACATTTTTCTGCTGCACAAAAATTCTCATTTCAGATGTTTTTTTTAAACAAATTAAATCAGTGTTATGAAAATTATTGTTTATTACTTGTATCACTTACCTCAAATTTGGAACTGCATCAGTCCAACACAAGTAGAAGTGCCTCGAAAACTACGGCCATAAATACCATTTGTTTGTGTAGTAACGTTTGTTTCAGGACAATTATTTAAAATTTATCTATGTTGCATTTGCAATTTACAAACCCACACAAGAGCAAAGAAATCTATAAGGTAGGTAAGTCAGCCTGGAGAGAGAGGAAGCACACGAGTTTTTAAATAATACCTTATAAACAACTAATCAAGTCCACAAAGAAGTTTCATAAACACGCACAGAAGTAGGTGGGCCTCCTGTATTCAGTTGTAATCAAACTTGCGAAGTAACACACCATTTTTCAATTTGGCGTGAAATTTCGTAATGAAAACACACCTGATATAGGCTGCTCAGGGACTTTTGAGAGACCTGCTTAAGATCTGCTTGCATGAACACTGTGTCCAACATATGTAAAATTAACACTGCAGTGGGCCTGGTCACCTCATATGCATGTGTCGGTCAAGTGAAACTGCAAAATTATCAGAAAAGTAAATATTTTACAAATTTAACAATTCGTATACTAATAAGCTTAAAAAAAAAAAAACAGAAAGCAACAGAAACCATTCCAGTATTCACAAATGTATAAAAAAAATTTTAATTCGACGTCAAGATGTGGAACCACATTCCTTCAGTAGTTACCAATTTTACCGGGTGCGTGTCAGTCAGTGTGCTCGTTAAAATATATGCACGGTGGAGGCAGCGACAATTATCACAAGTTGATTTCAAAAGTGCTCAATTATCCTTGGACAGCCTATAGCTGTAATCACTGTTTGTCTTATACAAAACTAAAACCAAACATATTTGTGTATGCGGGGTCATGTACGATTCATTTGTGAATTTGCTTGTTCAAGCTTTATCTAAAAGATTTCACTGTAATTGTGGTTTTCACCATACTGTTTCCTGTTCCAGGCAAAAGTCAACAGTTCTTTAACTACACGTTCATCTACTTTTATGGCAGAGAGGCCTACATGAAATTTTTCTACTTTCCTATCCACTGAAGAGTTCTAATGTTGGCAATCACTTTAACCATTCAAGTAAATGAGAAGAATGAATAAATTATTGTTTTCGATGCAAATATAAACACAAATTACAGTTATCATCTCAAAGCAGTAATAACGCAAATCAAGTTAGCAAAATTATGGGGAATATGGTCATTAAAAAGAAACATGATGACTGCCAATCCCAAACAGAAGCATTTAATACTACGAAGGGCAAAAACACTGCATACAAACATAATTTATCACGACAGTTATATCAACGAAAAACCACCGACAATACAGGATTACCTTCTCTTGTAAATGACACGTCATGCTGTAGGAAACACAACTGCTTACAAAATGCTTGTTAGGACGACACTCAGTACTCCACCGTTACCGTCACCGTTACCGTCACCGTTACCGTCACCGTTACCGTTCTCACAGCAGTTAGTTAGTCTTTTCTGTTGTTTGTTTTGCATAGTTATTTTGGTTCTCGATATTTTATCCTCTGTAACTTGGTACTATTTATTTAATATCTATTAGCAATAGGCAAAGACAAACTAAATCATAGAAAATAGTACGCCCATTTAGCCGTTTTCGCACCCAAAAACAATTATCCTTGGAATCAAAATGGGAACTCTAATATTGTCTTTGGGCATAAAGAGTTTCTTAAATGCTTTTCGTATTCAGATTCCACTAAAAAATATCCAACCATTTTTTAATCAAATATTTTCTAGTAAACTGATTAATGCACTTCATGCACCAACAAGGCAGATCAGACAATAAGCCCAAACAATCTACGAGAGAAATGACCAAAAGATATTATGTTAACAGGAATAAACAATAATTTTGTTTTTTTTTTTAATAAATTAATATTTTAAATTTTAACTCAAACTTAAAAACCAAAAATAAAATACATCTTTCCCTCTTTTATAAAGCTTAAAATGCAATACATCTGGCATTAAAAAAAAGCCAATGAACTTTGGTCACATCATCTTCCTTCCCTTGGTATTATATTGTGGTACAAGTGCTGCAATCTTTAGCAAGAAATAATGTTTCCTTTTTATAGATTACATTTCCCATATCTGTTACAGCTCTGCATTACACTGCACGACTTCTCAGTATTCAGCCACCGTGTTCGTTTCTTTTTGGTCATACCTTCTTCACAAAATTTTTTTATTGTTACAAACCATTTGTTTTATCCACTGGAAATATAATATATGCAGGGCATAAATTGAGATGATGTTGCAATCCTACATGAGTCCTGTACTTACAGCCAGTAGCACTTAGTGTAATATGCAGAGGCAAGCAACGCTTCGCTCAATAATTGTGCCAGGCAATGCCGTTAGTCGGTGGGTTTTCTCTGAGAACTCCCATTTCCCCCACCCTTGCATTCCGGTGCTGCTCCACACTCAGCTCGCTTCACCCTCATCAGCTCTCAAGACCACGATGTAGCCACCCAAACCTGTACACTGCACTCCACTTCGCTCTGTTTTCTACTCCAACATGCAAGACCACCCACAGGGGACAGAGGTGAGCAAAAAGGGCAGTTTTACACAGGTCTTTGATTCCAAGGGGGCCCCTTTAGGCCTTCAGGCATAGAAAAAATTCTCCCCCAAATAATTTACAGTCATTGACACATGACAATGCAAAACCCACTCATAAAATAATGTGCACAATTAAGACAAATATGCAGTGCATTACGCAGTAAAATTATAGTGTTGCTACTTACTCCGTAGATAGGCTTAGTTTTCTATACAGCACACACCAGTCTTTTGTTACGAAAGGCACCGGACGAGGGGCGATGGGTGTTACGGGCTGGCTACGGTATTATACACGGGCAAGGGGCGATGGGTGTTGGGTGTTACGGGTGATGGATGTCACGGCTAGCTGCAGTTGTGTGCACACATTGAACACACGTACATTCACGCTGATCAGTCACATTCTTATCGGGAATAGGGCCCTGGGGAAGATTGCCCTCTTTGCCTCTCCCCTCCACCTTGCGGGCAGCCCTGAAGGAATGTCCTGTCTGTACAAAACCTGCGTATACTTTTTGTTTGAAGAAGTACGTGTACACAGACACGACTGAAGCATAAGATTCATGAGATTTAAAGGATCCCATCAAGATGACTACTGTTGCAATGCTACTAGAGCATGGCACAACTGCACTGCAGACCGAAATGTTAACTTTCAAAAGAAGGCACTGTCACAAGTTTAACTCTGATATTAACTTTAATGGTGCTGGGCATCAAAACATTCATTACTTTATATTTGTACGAAACACTTTTCAACTTTTAGACTACAAGTACTATTATATAAAAAAATTTTAAAATCAAATTTTTTTTCCATAACATGTCAAAATCATTTTTTTTTATGAACAAATCATAAAAACCAACTCACTTACTGAAATGAGGTAAAGATAATACAAGTAACTTCAAAAAATATTTAAAATTCAAAACAAGGAAATTTTTGCATATCTTTGATTTAGAAAAGTCTAAGATTTTCTTATATATAACATAAATTTTTCTGAGAATACCTTAAAATGATTTAAGACATGACCTTTCAATCATTCTTGTTAAATTTTTTGTAAATATTTTGTTTTGTTTTACTTGTACATTCCAAAAACACAAACTGTGATTTCGACATACAATGATACAAAAACGATGTGACCTGAATTTTTTTATTCGAGGAAACAGGCCTTACTTCTAATGTCTACAAGCTGGGCGGCATTTTGTAGAAATATAAAACTATGAACTTACTGGTCGCCAGAACTCATAATGGCACTGTATTTTAAAGTACCACTTACTTTGTTTAATACTAGCTGAACCTTGCAGCTAAATATTTCACATATACTGTTCAAAATATTTTAAGTATATGTTTTGCTAACAGAATCAAGGTCAATTCGTTTCACTGTATACTGTGTTGCTAGACCGCAACATAATTTTTTTTTATATGTCTTCAGCCCAATATCTAAAAAAATTCAATTTGGCTTTGTTTTTAGAAATTTGTTAAGTTTTTTTGACTTTAGAAGTACCCCAAGCCAAAGTAAAATTATTTTTTAAATGTAGATTTTAAAAAAATTAAACCATCACCTATAACATTTTTTAATAATATTTATTTAATTTCCTCCAGTATTTCACTCATGAAAAATTTATGAAATTAGAAAGTTTACAAAAACTTTTACTATATGCCTGGGGAAAAAAAAAAGAAAGATTGAAATGTGTACAGAAAAGGGTAAAAAAATATAAAATAAATAATAATACCCTTTCCTAAAATTAGGGATAACAATTTTATCCAAAATTTATTTTGAAGGACTGGGAAGATGAAGCACACAGTACTATGAAATATCAATATAAACTGTGCACTTTGCTTCATTTTTATTAAATGGTGTGGCCTGGCTTGTTATTCAACTGAAAATAAATACTACAGTTGAACATGGCAATGTGTTTGTTCAACATTAAGGTCTATTCCTTTATCATGTCTTTTCAATTGCAACTATCCTTATTTATAACAGCAACAAGATAAACTTTTCAAAAAATTTTTAAACAAAAATATAACTAAATGTTTTCCATAATGACTCCTAAATTTTTTTTAATAAACTGCTGCCAAATCATGTATGTAGCCCACTTTCAAATATATATATACATATGTACCAGACATTGACATGTACAGATACGCACAATCATAGAGGTTGTCCATATGCCAACTTTTCCAATTGATTTTCTCATGTGTAGAAATCTGAAACAAAAAAAAATAGTAGAAAATAAAATAGTTTCCAAATAGGTAGCCGCCAACCCTGTTTTTTACAGTGAAAAAACTTCCTGAACATGTCTTTCAAAATTGAACACACACAAGTTTCTTAACTAAGACTTGCTGAAAATTTTTAATCTTTCAAAGGATTTCAAAACATATTTGTACTACATACTGCATAATATGAAAGAAAAAAAGTAATTTAAATTGATACCTTGGAAAATTATGTTTAATTCATTTAAATAGCTCGCCACTGAGCTACAAAAACTGTTCTCTCATTCAAACTCTAAAACGTAGAGATTGTATGCAGAGCGCCCGACAGAAGTGCTAAAGTGATTCATATCCTGAAAATACTATGGAGAAAATGTTTCTTTAAATTACCTTAATTTGCTTTTCATTACTTGAAGAAAAAAATGCACTTAAAATTGTCAAGTTTCCAGCTTAAAAATTAGAATATTTTAATTAGTTACTTAAAAATAGATGTGAGATGAAAAGTACACAAATATAACTAAAAACAATACATTACATATACCACCCAAACTGTAATGGAAAGTCACGGTGTCATATGCAAATCAAAGTAATGTTACGTAAATATTGTTGATGAATTGTGTGTATCCTACTTTTTACATTATTTTTAATGTGCTCAATAAATGTACTTCTTTCTTTCTGCAATGTTACTTTTTTTGGTGTTGTAATGCCATTTGCAACGTGTAAAGCTTGTAATATTTCAGTGGGCAAAAGTGTATTGTTATTAGAACTGCCTGGAGCTAAAAATGTATGACCAATTAATAGAGACAAGATTATATGGTGAATGGTGATAAAACTGAAATAACACCAAAATGCATGTTATAAACATTGCAAAGCACCAAAATTTCAGTAAAAATTAATTACCAAAAACACTCATTTGTCTGTAAAACTTTAATTACTGGCGTGAAGGGAATACACATTGTCTTGCAATTTCAGTGTGTGTATCAGAAAATTGTTGAATACGTAAAATATGATTATGGGTACGTCTTTATTATTTTATTTTAATAAAATTATTACTCTCGATTACATAATTCTTTAAGTTTAAATATGCATTTCTGTTAACTAAATATAGGGTTTACAAAAATACAAACAAAAACATTAAAATTTAAAATTTTTAAAACAAAATAGAGTTAAAAATAAAACCATACAATCTTGTCCCTACCATTTAATTATACTTAGTTTGAGTTTTGTCTGTTACAATATTTTTTTTTTAAAGTCACAAAAACTGTTATAACTGTTGTAAAATTAATGTTATTTGCGAACTTGTTTTAATCAAAGATTATGACTTGAAAATGGTTGAGATGTACAGAAAGTTAAGTTGTTTGTTTAAAAATGGAGATTAAGTGCAAAAAAAAAACACTACTGGAAACATTGCAGGAAAAAAAATCAAAACATGACAGTGTATACAGACGAAAGAAAATGTCTTTCAGAAAAAAATTATATGATACCTATTCACATATACTCACTTTCACAAGTAACATTTTCCAAATAAAGAAAAGGTACATTATAATTGTAGCTTTAGCCAATTCAATTATAACATTTGCTTATTTACTTGAGGGACAGAAAATACTCATTAACAAAAGTGTACTAAGTTTGTACGGAGGAACAAAGGTGTATGACAAATAACGACTTCTCAACTAGCGGCTCGAATATAAGAGCCGAGAGTTAACGTGGACTCGGGCGGTCCTAGTAAATATAATGTGCAGTGCAAGGATTGTGTCCTGTAATAAAAAAAGGAGAAAAAGGAAAAAAATACCAAATAGAAAATTATATACATGAATCAAAAAGTACACGAGCACATTTCTGATGGTGGCAGCAACTCGTGTCCAATGTTGGCGACACAACGCAGGACTCAATTTTTGCACTTTTTTTTAGCCGTGCGTAGTCAGAAGGAGCTGGTCGCAGACCTACTCACTCTATTTCTAGTGCATTTGTAAGAAAAATACAGGTATTTGTAAATTAACTACCATTAATAAAATTCTCTTCATACTTAACTAAACTATACACATAATCATAGTATACTTTAAAAATAGATCTGCCTTGTGACAGTTCTTGTTTTGTAAATATTCATATTCTTGTTGCTAAATAGTGGCTAGAGAAAATTAACGATATTATCTGTCTACCCAAGACCCGATCACAACAGATATTGTTCTACAAGTTTTCTCATTCTATATGTAAAAATTGAATGACTGAACTAGCTCTCATGTTTAGCAGACACTTTTGACTACTAGAAAGAAAAAACTAACGAGGAGAAAGTGTTGTTCTTGTCAAGTATGAACGCGGCTGCTTTCCGACAGTTTGCCCATTTCTCATTTCAGCATGACTTTTCTATGAGCCAATAAACCATGTTTGGAAACAAATTTTTTTTCTCTCTTTTCCCACAACTACTCTAAAAAAAACACATGAGAAAATGAAAGCTTCATACTTAATAAGAACAGATATTAACATTATTGCTACTCTAAAAAAAAAAAACAGATCAGAAATGTGTGTAGACTGTTATCTATAGAGTAGACCATGTTGCATCATGGCTTGTTACAATTTTGCAGACAATACGATACATAAGTTATAATTATAGTCTTATTTTGCTCTACGCCAAACCATTTATTCCAGGCACCGATCTAAATAAACTATGTGAATATTTCTTTCTTGTTTCCATTTTCTGCCTACCATTTAATTTCCTTACTCACTGCTGCTACCAGCCTTCGGCGGGTCAGCATAGCAAAATGTCTATCTTCTTCTACCTCTCCACGACCCTTCTTCCTTGATTATTCTCTACTCTTTCACCCTCTCCCATACTCCTGCCGTTATCTGTTCCTCCCATATCCTTCTTAGTCCTCCCTGGGGCTTTCAACCTGGGTGCAATAGGGGTAGTGAAGTGGAATACTGTATTTACCCACAACCCTTGTGAAAAGGTTGCACCAGTATTTTTCAACATCAATATCTACTTTTCTCTCTGTAAAGCTCCTGGGACAATAGGTGGTAGGTTTTGATGGTCGGTGTTAGCGGCTGTTAAGAAAAGCGTAGTATATGTGATATGGCACAATACGTGGTTGGTGGCTGGTCCTAAAATCATTTCAAACCACGGTTGCTGGTTGGTGTTGTTGGTGATGATTTTCAGTTGATGTGCAATGTGTTCCAGGAGACGATAGTCAGGGTTGGCGTCAACGTAAATTGTTACGAAGCTGTGCCAACAGATAGCAGTTAAGTCTTAAGAAATGAGCAACATTTATTTTTATTGGCTATTGCTAGAATTTGAATTGTTATAATTACGCAATCAAGAATTTCATGGCTGATATTAAACATTTTTTTAATAAAGCACGCTAACATAAGCTAGATTTATAACATTAAGTTATTTCCTTACGCAAAGAATTAAATGTTATAAATTTGGTAAACAAAATAATATTATCAAAGCTAACTCAAATTCAGCTCAATATAAATATCTTATTTTCTGAATTATTTTCCACCATTACAAAGCTTTTACAACTGTCACTCGTCCAGAACCTAGAAAACACACACTGATTTGTTGGTTGATGGTAAAAGTTCAACGTATTCCACACATATACTGCACTGTTCTCAACAGCTGCCAACACCATCTCCATCAACACCAACCACCTATTGCGCAATGGGCATAAGGGTTGCCCTCACATACGAGTCACACCAGTATTTAACTTTGGTAAATCTATATATTTCCAACTATATAGAAAATATTTTTTCCCAGGCTAATACAGGCAGTTACCAGGTTTATTTTTAATAAATCACCAATTTATCTGAATTGCCAGGCCACAGGCAACAGATCAAAAAAAGTAATGGTGGAACCTTGCAGTTGCCATCTGCCTTTACACTCATTCATTACTTGTACAAGACATTTTATGTAATGCAAATAACTCCAACAATGTTTCAATTATAAAAAACCAACACAGGCTGATTGTTTACATACATACTGAACTACAAAAAAAAAAAAATGAATTCAATTTTAATACCAGAACTGAAATACTTCCATAAGAGTCGCACCTCTCGCAAGAGTTGCACATCTCATAACATTAGCGCCTCTTAAAAGAGTAGCCACTATACATATTATAAAACTCAACGTCTCTCTGTCTGTCTGTTAGTGCGCTTATCACTCGAGAACCATTTATCCTATTTACGTGTTTTGTTTTTTAATTCATAGCTGTGTTCTCTGGCCAGGTTTTAGTATATATTTTGTTACATAAAGTAACATAAGGAATAAGCAGTGACAATAATAGTGAATCAAGTCGGATAAAAGTTTCCCGCCAGCACGCTCTCTTGCAATAAGTTGTCTAAACCATTAAAGATGAACAATATTATGTAGTAGCATATATCTATCTATAACAGGGAAATACTAATAAGCATTTTTCGCGAGTCGGTTGACCATACGCGGACGTGAAGAGCCATCGCGGTGGCGGGTGATAACGGGGCGGGGGCTTTATTTAAAAAAAAATAACCTAAACAATAATTCTGTAGTCCACGCGAGCGGAGCGGTGGGCACAGCGAGGGTAATTTTAAAGAATAGCAACTTTTCCAAAAACAAAAGAAAGATCACGGAAAGTGGTATAATTCCACTCTACTAATTACACATAACACAAATTTACTAGGGGTATTAAAATACAGTGGCTTACATTAATATTCGGCCACCTATAATTATTGCAGTTTTATGGCCTTATGTTACATTAGAAATGAAGATAAACATAAAACATAGTGCACTATTATTTTTGTATGCTTTAAATGAAATGCAATAGTAGCCAATAACTGAAATGAGCAGTACAAATTAATGAAACACAATATTTTGTCCTTGCGTGCTGCATAAGTACGTCACTTTAATATTCTGCCAGTTGTGGTGGACTGCGTGGCACAGGCACGATGCACATTGCGTTCGTACCTCGTGTCATTCCCTGCACGCTCTCTGCGCTGAGAGGTTGTATTGGGCAGCTCTGTTAGCTACGTCAGTCAGGAAAATGGGACGTAGGGGCAAGAATACAACGTTTGAACAGCGGCAGTTGGTCATTTTTCATCTTACAAAGAAGAAATCTCAACGAGAAATGGCGGAGCACTTAATTCTGCTGAGGTCCACTGTCGGAGACATCATAAGAAGGTTTGAGAAGGAAGACAGAATAGATTCGGTACCTCAAAAAGAACAGCCAAAGAAACTAAGCTAGAGACAAAAACTTTTAGTAAACAGGAAAGATCCGAAAATATGTGCTTGCAAACTTACCACGGAGGTACTCAATGAATGTGGAAAGAACGTCCATCCAGAAACCATACGAGTTATCAGAAGAGCAGGATATAATGGCAGGGTACCTAGAAAGAAGCCTTTTATTAATGAGGCAAATAGAAGTAACGACTTACGTTCGCAAAATACCATGCTGACAAAGATGAAAATTGGTGGAATGATGTTATTTTTGCTGTTGAGACGAAATTGAATGTGTTTGGTTCAGATGGCAGGGTAACAGTATGGCGCAAGCCAAATCAGGAGCTAAAACCTGGGAACATACAACCTACTGTGAAACACAGTGGAGGTAGTATTATGATCTGGGGCTGTATATCTACAGCAGGTGCTGGATAGGCTGTACGTGTTGATGGAACAATGAAAAAGGAAGACCATCTCAACACCCTGACAGCAAACCTACACAAGAGGGATGATAATCTGGGCATTAGGAACACGTTTAAGTTCTACCAAGATAATGATCCAAAACACAACTCGTACATTGTCAAGAGCTGGCTTTTGTATAATTGTCCCAAAGTCATTAACACACCTCTTCAATAACCAAACCTGAATCTCATAGAAAATCTGTGGGATGAACTCAAAAGAAAACTGTGTACTACAACAATTAGGTCCACAAAAGAATTAGAGAAAAGGTTCAAGGAAGAAAGGAGTAAGATTGGCTCCGAATGTACCAGGAAAATAATTGCTAATATGCCACAACGCCTGTGAGAAGTAATTAAATAGAATGGCCATGCTACCAGGCACTAAAAGACTGTTTGTTTAGTTTGCAAAGAGGAATATGTTTGTGTTTGAATGATGATGGCCGAATATTAAAGTGGCGTACTTATGCAGGTTGGGATGACCAAATCATATTGTTTGTTAAGTTGCATTGCTCATTTCCATTATTGGCTACCGTTATATTTCATTTAAAGCACACAAGACTGATTGTGCAATATGATTTATGTTTATCTTCATTACTAATGTAACATAAGGCCATGAAACTGCGATAATCATAGGTGGCCGAATATTAATGTGAGCCATTGTATATTATCAATGCAAACCACAAATACGATAATGGGGAGGGCTATGAAGATTAGGGAAATTGTGGGGTAAAATATATGTAAACATGTAGGTTATCGTTATATTTTCGAATGTAAATACGTTAAATGCAAAAAAAACCGAACATTACCTAACATGTAAATAGATGGTACTGGTACTATTTGTCATCACACAATACTGTATTTCGTCGTTCTACAGTGCAAACAACACCTCTGCGTTGCATATTGTGAAGTTAGGTTGAATTCGGTTTCAAATAGCTACACACACAGAAATATACAAACCCTTGACGACAAACCACAAAATGCAAAATCCTGCCATATACCACACACAATACAACATACCGGAAGTATGAGAATTTACTCACCCAGGTAGGCCAAAACAAAGTTAATTCAATGAACTGGCTAACGTCCAGGTAACACCAGCCCCATAGACGACTATCGCGCACAGCAGCACTCGTACATGCACCCTCCATTCTTAAATCACAAGCGTTCTCACTGTCGGATTCGTAAGTCGAAACTCGCGCGCGGTAACACTGCACTCGCCACGAACAGCACGGTACTGAAACTACCACCGCCTCTTGTCATCATTGCTGAAGCTCAGAGCGGGGGTAGTACAGGCCCCGTCAAGGGGTTACGAACTCCGCCCTCTGCCCCATTTCACACTTTGCTTGCGCCAGTTTCCCACTGCAGCTACCACCCGTCCAACAAACCTATGGTAACGTCTACACATCCACCAGTGTAGCCAACATGGCTACAAGTAATTGTTACAACTCCATGAAAATTATGCTATTTTAAGGAAAAATATGCTACGTTAGAAAAATTACTTAAAATTATGTATATATGTAAAAAAAGCATTGTTTCACAATACAATTATGACAAAATACACGTATTTAAAAATTGCCGTAATAACACAAATTGTATGCTACACTAAAAATATAATTTGCAATTTTATTTACATAAATTCCAAAACTACGATACACACAAAGCATACTAACTTAATACTTTTTGACAGTTATGTGATATTATGGCAAATACTCGTCCTCTGGATCACTATTGATAGTATAAATTTCTGAAATTTAAGTACTAGCGGCTGGATATATAATGATGCTTTCGTCATACGTCCAATCAATTTTTTGGTTGGAGTGAAGCCCGTACAACACCCCAAATTCTTCACTGCCTTCCTTGCTAAAAGGGTTCCATTTATTGTTGAAGTGATAATGCGGTTTCTCTTTGGGGTTTTAATGTCATTAACCTGGGAGAAAATTCGCTCTGCATCTGTGTTGGCATGGGGTATAGACAACACAGAAAGTGCAAAATGTGGGAATGCCTTAAATACATTGTTCCCATGGTCATCCTTAAGCACACTGTTCTGGAAAAGAAACGAAAGGTGAATGTATTAACTTTCAGGAGTTATTTAAGTTTTTTTTTAACACAATTATTACTATAGTTCCCTTGTGCCAGAATTGATCCACCTGTGTAGTTCGCAGTATGTCACCTGGCAACTTCAGTTTCATCGCAAGTAAACATCGCCACTCATCGTCCAAATATAGCATATGTGCAATATCCTTAGGAACCAGACGTGGTACTATATCCATAAGTGGTAACAGAGATGGCATCCTGGCACACTCTGACAAGAGCAGGCTTTGTTAGGAGTAAGAAGAGGCACTAGAATTCCTAAAAGTTTGTCATTGAACCAATAACGAAGACATATCCCTTGGCACACTGTTATTAAGAATGGCCTGCATCGTTTATGAAAATCTTCAACATTTTTCGCTGAGTTTGAATTTCTGGACAGAAGAGGTGGTGCATGGCATCAATGCCAAGATATAGCTGAGAGAGAGAGAGAGAGAGAGAGGAACAATAATTTTTTCATCGTCAAGATTGATGTCCTGTAGGTCAGTTTGTGATACATAACTGTTTACCATGTATGAAGACAACAGTTCCTTGTACAGATTGCACATCTTCTCATGAAGGGTGGTAATAACTACCATTTCAGACTGAAAGTACTGATTCACAGAAGATATATTAGCCAAAACCCACGCCAAGAAAACAAATTATGCCTTTATGAAAGAATCGTTCAGAGCATAATGTATGTGCTCTGCAACTACTTACAAGCGTTTCTTCAAGTCACTTGGAATCAAAGAAGAGGCGAAGAGCATCCCACTGCTCCAGGAAACGATGAACTACTGCAGTCAAGGACAGCCATCGTGTCTGGGAAGGGTGCAGAATATTGTGGACATCGAGTTTCAAGAAAACATGAAATTCAGCCAGCTGAGAGAGTCTTTTCGCACTGCAGTCCAAAAAATTGTACACTTCCTTTGCCAAGTCTTCAAACATGTGTGGGAGCACCTTACAAGCTTCACTAGTACACAGGCGGAGTGAGTGGCAAAAGCACTTCACTAAGATTATTCCGGGACATAGGTTCTGAAATCTACTTGCCACAGAATTGTGTTTCCCCATCATTACAGGTGCCCCATCTGAACCTAAACCTTCTGTGTTTGACGGAGGAAAATTTCTCTTGTAGAAGGTGTCCATGGTTAGTTCAAAAAGTCGAGCCCCAGTAGCTCCTTCACTTGCACCATCACAATCTGCATTTCCAAACACTCGCACAAGCTCCCAAAACCTTGCTACGATTTCCCCATATTCCACATAAAACCGTACCAAAATACACTGGAGAGCAAAAGAAAAAAGATGTATAGGCGTACGTACGCAACTAGCAGAGGTATGGAACCAATCAGAGTAACAAGATACAGTCAGCAGCGCCTATATAAAACCAGCGTCTGGCAAAGTTGCTAGATCGGTTACTGATGCTACAATTGCAGGTTATCAATATTTAAGTAGGTTTGAACGTGGTGTTCTAGTCGGCGCACGAGAGATGGGACATAGCATCTCCGAGGTAGCGATAAAATTTGGATTTTCGCGTACGACCATTTCACGAGTGTGTCGTGAATATCGGGAATCCGGTAAAACATCAAATCTTCGACATCGCTGCTGCCGGAAAAAGATCGTGAACGAACGGGACGAACGACGACTGACGAGAATCATTAAACGTGACAGACGTGCAATCCTTTCTCAAATTGGAGCAGATTTCAATGCTGGTGCATGAACAAGTGCCAGTGTGCGAACTATTCAACTGACCATCATTGATATGGGCTTTCGGAGCCGAAGGTCCACTCGTGTACCATTGTTGACTGCACGAGACAAAGCTTTATGCCTCGCCTGGGCCCACCAACACCGCCATTGGACTGTTGATGACTGGAAACAGGTTGCCTGGTCTGACGAGTCTCGTTTCCAATTGTATCGGGCAGATGGACGTGCACTGGTATGGAGACATCCTCATGAATTCATGGACCCTACATGTCAACAGGGGACTGTTCAAGCTGGTGGAAGCTCTGTCGTGGTATGGGGCGTGTGCAGTTGGTGTGAAATGGGACCCCTGATACATCTAGATACGACTCTGACAGGTGACATATACGTAAGCATCCTGTCCGATCACCTGCACCCATGCAGATCCATTGTGCATTCCGACGGACGGAGACAGTTCCAGCAGGACAATGTGACACCCCTCACGTCGAGAGTTGCTACCGAGTGGCTCTAGGAACACTCTTCTGACTTAAGACACTTCCATTGGCCACCTAAATCACCAGACATGAACATTATTGAGCATATCTGGGATGCCTTGGAACATGCTGTTCAGAAGAGATCTCCACCGCCTCGCACTGCTATGGGTTTTTGGACTGCCCTGCAGGATTCATGGTGTGAATTGCCTCCTGCATACCTTCAGACATTAGTCGAGTCCATGCCACGTCGTCTTGCGGCACTTCTGCGTGCTCGTGGGGGCCCTACACGATATTAGGCAGGTGTACCAGTTTTTTTTTTGGCTCTTCAGTGTACATAAGGTCTTAACAGATGATTATCAGTTTACTCGTCCAATCAAATTGAAAAGGGGGCATTACTTATATTTTCTGTTAAATTTTCTTTTGCATCTGCACCCATCACATTTTCTACCATTTGCTTTGTTTTCATCCTTTTCAGACTTAAACCTTGAGCGATAGCTGAATCATGACATACATGCTTAATCAATTCTGGCAGATGGTCCATAGATAAAAATGACAGGCTATGAGCAGCCACGAATGCCGACAGCTTAATTTCCCCTGCCTTCACTTTTTATTTTGAAGGGGATTGACTTTTTGCCACAAAAGATTGTAGTGTTCTCTGCCTACTTGAAGGTGCACTTTCAATTATTTTGGGATGTTTTTGTCCATCATGATGGGACTGAATTAAACATAACTTTGCGTTGAAAGTAGTATTGCACTTTATGCACTGGTCCTGTAAACTATCAATAGGGACTGGTCTAAGCCAAAGTTTGATGGCAGGATTTTTCTCCCAATCTGAACGATAGTGTTGTTCTCGATAACTGTCTTTCTGACTAACATTACTACTCAGTTTCACTTTCTTTGCTGGTGCAGAAGATTCCCTATTGTCACTGTCTTCAGGACTAGTGAGTCCCATTGTAGTTACTGAAATTAAAACAAATGAAATTTTAAATAATAATATCATTAAAAGTTAAATTTATCAATCTGTTGCTAATAAAATTATTTGTTTTGGTTCCAGTTCTTTTCAAATGACAATGAGAGTAAGAATCGACAAATATGTTGTTTACATTGGTAACAGTTTTTTCTTTAACACTGTACCAATGTATGAGTACATAACTTTGAAGCAATGATAATTTTACATGTGTTTATAAATGTATACACAATGGGCCGAAAAGTAGATCCTAAACAGGTCTATCTGACTGAGTTATCTCTCTCAGTTTTTATTAGTGTTCTCGTTTTAACTACCAAAAGTATAAAGGAAGTATTTATATATATTAAACACAAAACAACATTGTCGCCAAGGATTGCACACTATAAATATGCATTCATATTTAAAAAATTATGAATTGAGAGGAGTCCAAATCTCTTCCACAGAAATTAATTTAAACACAGGCGCACAGCATTTGTTCACAAGAAGTCAAATCTATATTCGCTAATCCCTTATAACGTCGACCACAGTGGCACAATATAAGGCCTGTAGCTTCTATAACATGTTAATACTGTTTAAAGTAATATTTCCAGATCTCGAGATCGAAAAAAAACCAATACACTCAAATTGCACACAAACAAATAAATTCCTTGGAAGTATAAAATTTCGTCAAGAAATGTTGATAGATGATGCACGAGATCTCGCCGTGACCACAGAATACACAAGTTTGTTTATTCTGTTGCATGTGCCGCGATGGTTCAATCGTTCTGATTCTAGTCGTGAGATGGCAGCTTGAGGTCCGTCGAAGCAGTGCCAGATTTGTATAATCTGATTACAGTGGAGTCTTGATTAACCGTCAGTTTCTGTTAACCATCAGTAAACTGACAAAAGTAAAATAATAAAATTGGATACAAAAAACAAACTTAATAAACTAAAAATTAAATAACTTTTTAACTTTTTTCTCGCTTCATATTATATCAAATTAAGCACATTATTGAGTTGAACAATACGTATACTGTACTGTAACACATATACTCAGTAAAACTACATTCTGTGTGGTGCAGAATGCGAATGATTCACGTTTGTTGTTTATGTACAACCTACATATGTACTTCATAGAATCGTTCCGTTTTCCTCACCACCCTACCGGAATTCCTAGACACTCATCCGCCCTCTCATTCCTACAGTCAGTTCAGTAGCGGTAGTCACTTAGTCAGCAAGTCATTGTCCTCAGTTTGTTGTCAAAGTGCAGTGTGTTTAAAAATGTCTTGTATTGTGACTTTCTCAAAAACTTGAAATTATAAAACGACTGCGTAAAGGAGAAAGCGCGACGAGTATCGCTCCGCTATATGGAATCGGGCGGACGACAGTCAATCATATTAAGAAAGATGCAGATAAAATCGAAAGTCATGTTTCAAAAATGCAAACGACAGACGGAGATGTCAAACTAAGAACAACGATGAAGCCAGCAAAACTGGACCAACTGGATACAGTAATGTTTAAGTGGTTCATTCCAGCCCGCAGTCAAGGGATGCCAGTTTCTGGGCCCATAATAATGGCTAAAGCTATCAAGAAGAACAAGAAGCTTGATGGGGATCCTTCATTTAAGGCTGGTATAGGTTGGCTAGATAAATTTAAGGGTCGACATGGCATAAGGCAGTTGGACATATCGGGTGAAAAACTAAGCACTGATAGTACAGTCATTGTAGAATATTGGGGAAAAACTAATTAAAGAAATAAAAGGTAGAAATTTGGTCAGAGAACAGGTTTACAACTGTGACGAAACTGGCCTAAATAGGAAAGCACGAAGCGACGTCATCGAAAATGCTTTATTCAAAAAGTTGTTTGCGTTTGGGATGAATGAATAGTGTAAAGCAGTTTTGGAGGTCTTACACTATTAAAGAAGCAATTTTTAATGTCGTTGAAGCCTGGCAAGATACACCTGAAGAAACATTAAAAAAGGGCTGGAACAAACTGTGGCCTGAGACAGTAAACGAGAATGAGGCCATAAACGAATCTGGAAATTATGAGGAAATTTTACTTCTGTGTCAAGGGATTCCAGGTGGAGAAAACACATCAATAGGTGAAGTAAGTGAATGGCTGGGAATTGACAGATTTGACGAAGGCTTTGAAATATTAACTGATGAGGAACTGGTATTAAGTGCAACACAGGAGGTAGAATGTTTAAGTGAAGAAGAAGAGTATGGTACACTCAAGGATTGCCCCAAAATAATTAGCCACAGTGATGCTGAAATAGTGTTTCTCAAGTGCATTGAATGGTACGAGCAACAAGAAGAGACAGACGCTACACAGATATTACTCCTACGTAAGATATACAACATTGCAGCAACAAAACCCCGTGGAGTATTACAACAAAGGAAAATGACAGACTTTTCCAGGTAGGATTATACTACTGAGCATATAAATAGTACTGTATTTAATTTTGTTTTTTATCAACATAATAAACAGAAGTCTACAATATTTAATATCAAATACATACAGTGCTGTACATACTTCTATTGATTGCCACCTGTTTAAGATATAGTGATAAATATTGTATACATTATTATCGCTGGCATCTGTCGTGTCTTTGAAAAAGGAGGGGAGGGGGGCATTCTTATTATCCGTCTATTCTCTCAACTGTGACGGTCCCGAGACAGACTGATAATGGAGACTCCACTGTACTTACATTCATAGTTAACTTCTTGCACTTGCATTTCATCCACATTTATTTATTTGCCGAAATACAAAAATTATGCTACTTTTGCGTAGCATAATTGTCTTGATATGCTGCATGCTACAGCGACCTAAAATTGTGCCACATGTAGCATAATTATGCTACTGTTGGCAACACTGATCCACAGCAGACAGGTGACTGCCGATTCGCATTTGTTTACTTTACTACAGCATTACAGGACTATACAACATGGCGTCAGACACAAACATAGCAGCCAAACTCCTCGTATTTTATTTTCGACATTCTGCTTATTGAATCATTACACCCTCGTAAATATCAAACATATATAACTTTTGTGGATCTACTGTGTCTCCTTCAAAAAAAGTCGCTATTATATATAATTAACTAATACGACAATAAAAATGTACTTATAGAAAGTTCAATTATTTAACTTTGCATTACATTTGAGCAATCACACTTGCAATCTTACAAATATTGTCTGACAAATTTCTTAATGTTACCAGTTTGCATTTCAGTGCTAAAAAACCTCCCATGGATTGGCTAGAACTAATAAAAACAAAGTAAACTTATACCCATGTTCAAAAGCATTATACTTAAATCAGAATTTTTTTTAGGGCTACAAATTTAAACATTTTTAGTACCCCAAATAGAATATTACTGCTTTAACCGAATAAGAACAAATGTGAGTGGACTAACCATGGCTGTCCACATCAAAAATTCTGAAAACTGCTCTCATTAAATTACAGATTCATAAATATGAAGCTAACATTCTAGCAACCAACAAGCGCTGAACAATTAGTGGTCTTTATGAAAAGAGGGTAATTCCTTGAAGGGCAAACTGCTCGCAGCAACCAAGATGTTAACAATCAACAATTCTTGTTCAGCGCATAAAAAAATAAATAAAAAAACTAACACTGTTAAAATTACTTTAAGGTCTATAATTATGGGATGCAAAAAAAAAAAAAAAAGAACTATAACAAGATGTCCATTGAAATTCCCTGACTTTTCACTATTTATGGTGCAGAATTTTACTATTTTTCACCACTGACAGAATAAATATGCTATCAGTGTTTAATTAAATATCACTGCAACATACAAAGCAAGTAGATTATAAATATTTCTCACGATACATGATATTACCTTTACATGAGTGCTCATTATATATATATATACACACAAATACTTCATTAATCCCTATGTCACTTGGCAAAGATCTATTATCGCCAGTTCATAAACTTAAATTGAAATCTTGAAACGCATTAGCAATTATTAACATTTTCCCTGACTCAGGTGAAAATTCCCTGACATTTTCTTGATTTCTCTGTGGGTCGACGTCCAGTAAAATTTGAGATGTGAACTCACTGGCAATGCAGGCCAACTTCAAGTCTATTTTATCCAGTCCAAGGTGGCCGCAAAAATAAACACTGCCAATGAACAGTCAAAGCTTCACTGTATGCTTGCGACATAAAATAGTTCCAATGGTATTTCATAACTTACAAAATTAAAATTTAGTAATTTACACTATTATTTTAATCTTTAATGTTAAACAACTTTAACATACTCTGTGCAAATGCACTAGCATGCATGACTGCTGCTTGGAAATGTTTTCACTTGTTTTGTTTTGTTGTTGGGGTGAAAACGTGAAAAAGATCTGGTGTTGTCAAAGGTGGCGCACACAACGGATTGGGCTGAACAGTTACCATATTTCGAAAAATCTAAATTAGGAAAGCCTTTGCTCAGCAGGCAGAAAAAGAGTGATGATTACCAATTTTCTAAATAATTACTTACAAAACATTTCTTTACAAATATGTAACTAAATGAAACATTGTTTGTATTGAGAGAGCAAAGGGGGTGTGCTTCTGGCAGCTGACTGCAAATTACGTTAAGTTCGGTGTCCAGAAACACAGCGAGTTCCTTCCAAGTGTGCAGGCAAAGTAACGTCTGGTTCACAATTGACTGCATAACAGTAAGCATAGAACACATGTCGAGTGCACTGTAAAGAATTACATAATGGCAGGGATTTATTTCAAATAATTCACATTTGTATATAACTAAAAAAAAAAAAAATTATTGATGTACAGCATTAATGTCATTCAATGTTTATCGTGGCCCATGCAACGTAATTATTTATTTGTGTATTCTTATTGATTCTTTAAAACACTTTGTAACATGTCTTCCATATGGGAAAAAAAGGATTATGGTTGTAAGGAATCTTTTGAGAGAATGTGATAAAAAAAAAAAAAAAGAATACTTGAGAATAATTTGCAGGAGAATAGAAAATGAATTAAGGAAGAATGTTTAAAGATAGGGGACAGTAAGGACGGGCTATGTTTCTCACAGCATGTAATTATTTAAATTTGGCATTTAATCATTTTCTACAAGACAAAGATCGGGACGACAACGAGGCATAAATTACTGACAGCTGAGAGAGCGTCAAGACTGAGTCTTACTTTGAAGACGTTGAGAGGTGAAGACACCAACTGCTGCTGAGAGACGGTCATGCTGATGTACGAGATGGTCATCTTCATCGTCGCCGCGAGTTGAGTTTTAAAATACATCAGAACAACAGTATAAAACAAGATACACAAGTCATAAAATTATCTGCAAAAGCTTCAACCATTGAATATAGGAGTTCAACTTGCTCTCAGTCGAAACTTGTCGGAATTTCACAGTAATTATATTTAGTAAAAGTAATTATTTTAGTATGTGCAAAGTACAGTCTAGATATCCCAGCTTCTGGTAATCCAAATTATCAGTAAATTTTTTTTATTGCAAACTTAAATCTTACATTATTTAATGCATATGTCAAAAATGTATTGAACTTTTTTTTTTCCTTTAGTCCTAGAGTGAACTCATATTTATTAATTGAGAAGTTACGTCTTCAACACAACAATTTATCTCACATCACATACATATTGAAATTTTGAACATACGTAGAACTCGCGCACAATTCATACTCACGTTAAAACTCTAACAAAAACTCTTAATTGTGACTCCTATCACAGTACTTTTGTTATGTGCTAATACATGTCTAACATGACACATTACGGCACACAAATTGACCACCATGTTTTTGAATCTATTAATTCACAACTGCACATAACAGGTCAGGTCACATGCATGAGTGGTCCTAACATAGTGCATAAAGGAAATGGTTATATTTCTTTATTTTTATCCAGGGGCATGCGGCCACAGTTAATCAGAGCGGAGTATCAAATCTTTAACAAAGTTGTTTATTTAAAATGGAAAAAAATGGTTACGTTGCAGAAACGGAGAAATTTCACAATATAGCTATCAATTTCGACGAAAGAACAGATGACGGTGTACTAAAATAAATTTCTTTAAAGGTTATCAACATCTTTACAATCACAAATGCAAAGATTTTAAAGAAAAATGAAATTGACACATATTTAAAATCATTCTCCATTTTATATGCGTAAAGGCAACCAAAACATGACGTGAGACTCATCTCAAAATTTCATTATCTAAGAATAATACATAAGTGGGACCCTACTCAATTGTGAATCAATTTCACACAAGGTTTCTATCCATGCGAATGTTCTGCTGTTATATTCTGTGCTCTGTGCATATGTTTTTTGATAGTGACACAAACCTAATACAAGCTGCCACCTTGGAACAGATAGAGTAACACATGACCAAACAAAATAGCGTAAACTAGAGGTGTAAGCTGCTCTACGGGATGAAAGGAAAGGATTGAGAAGACCGTAAGTGGAAACAAACACTAAAGTGAACACATTACATTATATGTAAAAAGCCCCAACTTTGTGCTTAAACTTCATGCTCTACACCAATTCTATACAGTATCACAAAAGCAAAATGAAAAATAAAATAAATGCAAAACACACAACAAACAGTATGCTAATATTGAAACAGGCCTACAATGTTTCAAACTTAGGAATAATCCAAATACACTCATTTGCAAAAAAAATTAATCACGCTGAAGGTGTCATCACAGTGGCACGTAATTAACTACAGGTACAGGACATGGTAGCATGTATACAGAAAAAAATCAAAATATTGAACCACGCCAAGCATGTATTCCAGGGGACCAACACTTGCAAGATGCACTTAGTATGGTGTTGGGCCTCCCATAGCACAGACAGGCGGCAATACAATCAGGTATGGAGGCATACAGGCATCAATGTTCTACTGAGGAAGATCCTGCCACTGCTGGCACAACTGACCCTCCAAATCCAACGTAGTTGCCGCTGGCCGACGTTGCCGTCCAATCTGGTCCTAAATGTCCTTGATGGGCGAGAGGTCTGTGGAACTTGCTGGCCAAGAAAACCTGTTGGCATTACGAAGGCAGACCAGAGGTAACTGCGCTGTGTCAGGCCGGGTATTATCCTGCTGGAAAATGGAGTTGTCAAGCTACACCACAAAGAGGAGAGCACATTGTTGTAGAATTGCCTGCACGTGTTGCAGCGCAATCAGGACTCCTTCAATCACCACCAGTTGGGTGCGGGATGGTGCGAAATGGCGCCCCACACCATGACACCTCTCATTGGGATGGTGTGCTACTCTACAATGAAGCGTGGATCACTGCGCTGGCCAGGATGTCTGTAGACTCAAATTCGGCTGTCGTCTGTATCGAGACAGAACAGTGATTCATCGTTGAACACCGCTCGTCGCCAATCGGCAATCTGCCATGTTGCCTGTTCCCAGGTCATACATGCTCGGCGATGCTCAGGTGGTAATGGTATACGTCATAAGGGACGCTGCCCCAACAGATCCCGCTCTGCTAGCTACCTGGATATAGCACTCGTGGACACAGGAGTATACCCACAAAATGTTCCAGGGTGGTGTGCAGCGATGCCTGTGGAGTGCATACAGCCTGTCATGAGATGGATGAACTTCCCTGCTTTTGGTTCCGCCAGGGTCGACCCGAGCCTTCTCAATGGGTGTGTGTACCCTCCTGTTCCCATCGTGTCCAACACTGACTCACAGTGTAGGCACAACAGTTCAAGTGGTGTGCAATGCACTGAAACATCCAACCTGCCCCTCTGGGGCCGACAATGCGACCTCTCCCTCACTCATCCTGCTGGGCAAAAGGCTTGTCGAATGTGCCGCCGGGGCATTCTGCATGTCCATTGAACTTGGCTCTGTGGCTCACGCTGCTTATTCTGTGTCTGGTGGAGGTGGTAATGGGAGTACCCGAGATGAACTACCTGCCAAAAACAAAATTCACCACAGTTCAGGCTGAATTCCACCACAATTGCATACAGTACCTGTCAAAAGTTTAAGACCATTTAGTAAATTTGTTAAAATACTTTCCTCTTTAAAATGTTTGGTGAGATCTATGTTATACAATTTTCTAGCATTGTTACTGTTAAAATACATATTAGCATGATTAAATTATTGAAATCGTTCAAATAATTTGTAAGTTATGACACTTTAAACAATTGCATGAATCTGGAATGATTGTGCACATATTTGTGTAAACATTTATGTTGAAACAATTATTTTACAGCTATTTTAGTGTAATATTTTATTTAATTGCTTTTATGAATACACTTGAAAAAGAAAAACGAATGAGGGCCATAATAAATTTGCAAACAATTTTTTATTTATTTTTGTTTATTGAATTCACGTTATAAGGAAAATTAGCCAAAATTGAAAACTACATATTTCTTACCAGTTGAGCTAGTGAGATGGGATTTCCAATGTTTGTTAGTTCTGCTTCCACTCAAAAGAAAACATTCAGGTTTGTTACTGGGAAATTATAAATCCACAGTATGTTGCCGTTCATGCTGAAACATACAGTTGAAGGGAAAGTTTCGTGCTGTTGTTTTGTATAAAATGGGGGAAAAAAGTGTATTTCCGAACATAAAGTGGCAAATTGTTGGAGTGAGTAGGTGCAATAAAACACGAGAAATTGAAACCTCAAACATGTGTATCAAACACAATAAATTTTTTTTTAAGTCAGGTGGATTATGCACACGTGAAAACACACTATTAAAAACACACACAATTGTTTGCATGCTACCTAATTTTCAGTAAAGACTTTTTATAAAATAGTATCAAATGATTTCAGTGTTTTCTTATTTCTGTTAATGATTTGTATACTGTATCATGTAAAGCTTAAGTTTTCATTTACACCTTGCATGGTCCTAAACTTTTGATGTTTACTGTGTGGTTTGCCCTCCACATTGCAGATGACTGATGGGTTTTCTGAAATTACGCCTGCTCGTTACATTCCATACCTATAATTGCTCCATTCAAGCATCTCATCTCAATTCACACTTGAAGGACACCTATTTCAAAAGCCAATCAATTCAGAAGGTAGTACTCACCCCAATTTAAGAATACATCCCCTCAGACCTATTTAATTTACTGTACAATAAAAGTACTGGACCTGTGTTTCTCAGGTTGGAGCATGTCGCCAACAAACTTATCACTACATCACTGCAATAACACTACACCAAATATCCAAATATATGCTATGAAAAAAATATATATATATATGTATAATGCAAGCATCAAATTCAGTTGTTGGTCTGAAACGTCAATAAGTACGATCCCAACTTCCGAATTTTTACAGAACTTCCGTAAATAGACAACACTGATTTGTGTATGTTTCAAACTAAATGTATGCTACGAATTTCAGATTTCGAAAGGTGCTGTTTTTATTCCTTGGTAAGTACATATGCATTTTTCTCTTTAATTAGAAATATGTTTGACAGAACTTTCACTACCACCCTGTTATAATTTCAACATATTATGTTCATAGCGTCCATCTGCTGCATCATTATAGACAGTTCACTTCTGAAAACAACCTTTGATAAATGTCAATGCCTCAGCCTGCATATACTTTACAAGCATACTGAGAGGCAAGCGCCTAGTAAAGTTGATAATGACAGAAGGAAGGCAGTTACATATCTTAGCGTTGAACTGAAATGTGTAAGGTAAACAATTGTGGACACTGAAATAATTACTTTCACATTCTTTTTTCTCAATACATTTGTAAAATATTTACTTTTCTAATAATTTCAAGGTTTCACTTGGCCAACACATGAATAAAGTGATCAGGTCCACGACGACGTTAATTTTACATATGGAGGTAAAATACACAATGTGCACATACGTAGATCTCAAGCTGGGTTAAATGCTTACCATCAACAACCTAAAACATTTTAGATAAATTATGTATTTCTCCAGATATCTACCAACAATGACATGTCTGTGTCAATTAATCAATGTCTAAATAATGTTAGAAATTCTCAGAGTTAGTGAGCTTAGCCAGGTTTGTTAAGGGATGGACGTCTTAATTAGGTAAAAGAGTTAATTATAATTTTCTAATTTACTTAGAATACTACAAATACTCTCGACTTAATATACAGTAGAATCCCGATAATTCGTATTGTCAAGGGACTGAATGTTACATATGAATTATCGAGATATTCAAATTAACGGGATTACCAATAATAGGGAGCAAAAAAAAAAACATAATAACGAGATTAATGCAAATTTGCATTAATATGTAATGATAAACGCATGGCTACATATTATGTTTACATATGCACTGTGTATGTAAATCAATAATTACATCAATAAAAAACACATAAAAAATTTACGTTTAAAAAAATCTGTAATTTTCTTTTGGTGCAAGCCTTGCAGACGGGTATTGTCGATGGTTTGTCAAGCATTTTCAAAGCAGAAAATACTTCATCGCCAACGTCTGATTTCGCTAAGAAATGGCGCACGTTGTTGATGTATTGTTTAGCCACTTTAGGTGTAATTGTCGGCACATCATCTTCGTCATCACCCTCACCATCAATGTCCTGAGATGCAGCCAAAATTTTGTCATCAGTTAGAATCCCCGCTACGGCTAGGCCATCGTCAAAATGGACGAAATCTTCAAACGTTATAGAATTTTCTTCATTTTGAGGAAGACTATTTCAATTCACAGGGCATTCTAAGTCTTGTTCAGTAACTGCTGATGAAAGTTCCACCTTCGTGAATCCACAGCACGAAAACCGTTTTTTATTGTGCTTTCGCTAACACTTTGCCACGCCTTGTGAGCAATGTTCATGGCTGAAAATAAGGTGATTTTATGATCCTTCCCATCCTCGATGCTGTCAAGGAGTTGTATCACTACTCCCTTGCGGTAAAAGATTTTGAAAGTTTTAATTATGCCCTGGTCTAGAGGCTGCAGCTTAGAAGTAGTGTGGCAGGCAAAAACACAACATTAACATGACTGAGCGGTGGGGTCTTGTGTGGGCCGTACTATTATGCATGAAAAGCAGAATTTTTCGCTGCTTTTTCTCCATATCAGCATTCACTGATCGTAGCCATTCCTTGAATAATTCGCCCATCATCCACGCTTTTTTGTTTGCACGATAAGTCATCAGAAAAGTTTTTGTTTTTAAAACATCTTGGTTTGGCTGAATTGCCTATCATAAGCGGTCTTAATTTCTCATGTTGGCGGCCAACAATATGGTTACACGTTCTTTACTATTTTCTTCCTTAAAACACATTGATCGGTCGGGGAGACACTTATAAAATAACCCCGTCTCATCGGCATTAAAAATGTTGTTGGGCTCATAAGAATCGATTATTTCTCCCAATTCGTCTTTCCACTCAAAACAAACGTTGGCCGATACACTCACACTTTCCCCACTAAGCTTCTTCAATTTTATGCTGTGGCTTTTTTTAAACCTATCAAACCGACTATCACTTGCAC
This sequence comes from Clitarchus hookeri, assembly GCA_002778355.1. Lineage (NCBI taxonomy): Eukaryota > Metazoa > Arthropoda > Insecta > Phasmatodea > Phasmatidae > Clitarchus > Clitarchus hookeri. Next base: position 194,756 of record NQII01000739.1, read on the forward strand.
AAAAGTCTTTAATTCCAATTTTTTTCTACGAAAACTTTTACTTTTTCTCTTAAAATGTTTCCTCCGACTGGTACATTCGAATTCCGTGCTTGCGCAAACCACTTTTTTAAATTCTCTTCTAGTTGTGGATACTCACCAGTCTTAAAGCGCTTTGCTTTGCTGTCCGATGTCTGGGAGGCGATTTTGTCCGTGTTCTTCAGAATTGATGTTATTGTGGAAGGAGGAACGTTATAACGTTTGGACACGTCAATTTGTTTATCACCACCGACCACGGCGTTAATGATTTTTTTTTTTCTCTCTCTCTAATGGAAAGACACTTATTAGCTCTTTTTGGAGGCATGGCTAAGACTGAACTGACTAACTTTTCACTCGCTCTACTCCTTCCTACCTTCTCAAAACCGTAGACCGGACAGCAAGAAGCCTCTTAGTTCTGGGAATCACAGACACATCGCCTCACAGCGTACTCGGCGTCATTACCTGCCCTTCAAACCCTCCTACGTCTCTCAGTACCCTTTCGGTCTTTTTTACCCTACCTGAATTGCATAAATCTAGAGCTGGTGTACAGTCTACGGTTAAAAACATTACGAGTTAACAAGATTTTTAAGTTGGAAATAAGAATTATAAGACGTTTTAATTGAGCTCGAGCACCAAAATAAATACGTATTATCGAGGGGACCGGAATGCATTGTTATTTTTTACGAATTAAAGGGATTTTCTCAAGGGACAGGCAAATTTGTACGAATTAGCGGGATATACGAATAATCGGGATGCGAAATATCGGGATTTTACTGTATTATAAAAATGGCTCTATCACTTGCTATTTACAATTACTCAATTCAACACTTTGACTGCTATGTGCATCAGTATTGTTCACAGCTTTATGTTGATTCTGATCAGGTGCATCACATTTATTCACGTGAGACTGTAACATCTTCCATAATTTTTTTAAAAATAACATGTTCATTTTCTTTATCTTATTGAGCTAAAGCGATAAATTCAATACAAAGAAACTTGACCAAAAAAAATATTTTACGAAAAGTATGTCTGCAGTCAAGTGTTAATCAATACAATTCACAATCACATCAAAAAAATTAATGCACTCAAACAACTAAAATCAAACCCAATTAACAGTGTATCAAACCCAATTGATTTATTTTACAAATTATATGTCCATGTTTGACAGTTCCAATATTTACAATAAAATCCGTATCACACATTCGTACAGTCCCACCTTAATTAATTCAAGATTCCACCGGTCTAGAATGTTATAGAGTGCTCCAAGCTCCCCCATGCACAGTTGTCTATTGTCAGGAACCACGCCCTCTCGTCCATCCATGCTGCACAAAACAGTTGTCTGCCGCCGTCTCGCACACTACGCCATTGTCCGTCCTCTCCATTGATGTCCTACGCTTCAACGGACTTCGCCCGATTGCAACACTTCAGCCGAAAGGCTATCACAAAGACTGGTTGCGCTCTAGCTTGGGGGGAGGGGGGAGGTGTTTATGGTATCCTCGGCTCTCGTCCAGAATCTTAGCCAAATGCTGTGTTGCACTGAGCAAAAGAATTTCCAGAAAATTCTTGTTCATCCTCTCAAGTTGTCGCCTCTTCTAGCAGGAGGGAGGAGCTGTGACAGCCAGGTCGACTGTCAATCATTCCCCCGGCCGCCTGGGGACGTAATGGTGAACGGATCTGACTGGTGGGAGGGGAAGGTTGTGGTCGGTCACCCCCCACGGTGCCGAACCGCTTATAACCAGGTAACAGGAGCCCATGTGTCCATTGCACGCGTCCACAGGTAACAATATTAAAAATGTTTATCAAACACACATTACGATACTCACATCCCCCATCAACGTAGATGTTAACAATTATAAAGATCCATTCCGATTACTGTGTGGGTGAGGTTCGTGAAACATGTCTGGCAGCCATCTTCAAGGGAAGTTGGCTGTGACGGAGAATGCTGAAACGTGAGGACATGTTCTCACACAGGCATGGACTCAATCCAAAAGCCTCAAGCCATACAGTCGCAACCACAAAAGTTTCCAATTGAAAGAATTGATCAATGTAAGTTTCCACTAACTTAAAATTACATTTTGAATTTTCACCCATATTTCCTGATTCACTGTCAGTATGTTGGGTCAGTGTTCATAATGAAATACACTCCCAGTAATTGTAAAGAGTAGCGACTTTTCAGAAAATAAAAACAAAACCCCGAAAAGTGGTATATTTTGACTCTACTAATTACACAGAACATGAATGTGCTAAAGGCATTAACATATTATGATTACAAACCACAAAAACGATATTGGGGAGGGCTATGAAGATCAGGGAGATTGTGGGGTAAAATACGGGTAGGATATGTACGTTATCGTTATATTTTTGTATGCAAATATGTTAAATGCAAAGAGACCTAACCTAACATCACGACATGTAAATAACGGGTATTGGTTATCATCACATAATACCGTATTTCTCAGTGCTGCCATATTAACAAAACATGTGCATTGTATATTGTGAAGTTAGGTTGAATTTGGTTAGGTTTGCTACATTTCAAATACCTACACACACAGAAATATACAAAACCCTTGATGACATACCACAAAATGCAAAATCTTGCCATATACATATAACATGTACCACACATAATGAAACATACCGGAAGTATGTGAATTTACTTACCTAGGTAGGCAACAACAACGTTATTTCAATAAACAGTCCAGGTAACACCCATCAAATAGACAACTGTCATGCACAGAAGCACTCGTACTTGCACCCTCCATTCTTAAATCACAAGCGTTCTCACGGTCGGATTCGGACATCACAACTCACGCACAGCAACACCCCACTCGCCACGAACCGCACTGTATTGCATGTGACTGCAGATTCGCATTTGTTTAAGTTACTACAGCATTGTAGGACTAGAACAACATGGCGTCCAGCGTAAACAAAGCGGCCGAACTCCTCGTATTTTATCTATTTTATTTTCGACGTTCTGCTTATTTCACCATTACGCCCTCCTAAATATGAAACAGGTAAGCTGTGCAAAAGTCATTCATATAACCTATGTGGACCTACCATGTCTACTTCAAAAAAGTCGCTATTATTTACAATTACCAGGAAAACTTTGCAAGATGGTAATTCTGTATAGAAAAGCATGTTCGCGGACAAAGAGAAGGCAGTTTATTAAGCAGGAAACAATTATAAGAGAAGATGTTAATACAGGGCACCCCTGTACTAGTGGTGAACGACAATTTTTAATGTCGTTAGTTGAAAATTTGGTTAAAGATACTACTATTATCTTTAGAGATACCTGATTTTCAAGGAAAGTACTCCCGTCAAATTATATTTCAAAACACTTTATTTAGCTCACATCCACTAACATGATTGGATAGTTTAACTGCTATTTATCCTAGGTGCATGCCTGCAAATACCAAACCTGATTGGCTTAGTCAAGCAGCAAAATGTCTTTTTAAAAAGATACGCAGCCAATAGCAAAAGAAAAATTGCAATTAAGCTGGTAGATTATTGATGTCTAACATGCATGGAACGCTTTTCATGAAAATCATATCTCACTATTTAAATTAAAAAAGAAACTTACATTTGTGTAAACGACTACAGATGGTCATCATTTTTGAAGTGTGTTCATTTTTAATCAACTGTTTTACACACTGATACATTTGCACACTAATAGAGAAGACTTACAACAAGAAGTTTATTTCGGAAAACAAACAAGACCCCTTGTCAGAGGAGAACTTGGTTCGTGCAGGAAACTCTAAGCTCAACTAGAGCTTCCAAGTTATGATTCACGGTCGAGGCTCGACTGCAACATGCTGATCATCCTCCTTGTGTAGAAGTCCCTGTATTCGTCTGGCAATACCTGGAGGAGCTTCAGAGAATTGCCAACCGCTTGTAGAGCCTGTAGCAAATAACAAATCTTATTTAAACTGACAGTTTTTTGTTTAAAAGCAACCTAAATATTTGGCATTCCATGTATACAGTAATATCCTCGCAGGCCTGCTAATAATAGTATAATTCACGACATGGCATGTCGTGGAAGTGCCAGCTTTGAATACTATTTTTTTTTAATAAATACATTTATGACAACTTTGTATAAATTTCCTTGCCTCAAATAAATTTCCCTAATAGTTCCCCGACTTTCCCAGATTCCTATTCTCTCAGGACGCCTACGTGCATCGCGCTCCACACTGTACCACGTAAAAGTCCTACTGAGACTAATTTGAATGGAGTTTTGCCTTGGTGGCGGCAAAAGATTTTGAGACTATGAAATGTCTAAACTAAATGAAAGATGGTTTTATTTATAATAAATAAGTTTTGTCCATTTTAAATCATCAGTAATGGTAAGCGACGTACCGAGTTTCCGGTACCAGCATGCAAACTACAAGTGAATTTTTTCTTTCGCTTTAACATGATGATTGATATTAAAGTTTTGTTGTGCCAAATAGGATATTATAAGAGAAACCACATTTGCAGTCACTTTCTAAAACATTTGTATTTACTAACGTGCTCAGTGATTGAACTGTTAGCATGAGCATCCAGTAGGCGCTATAACAGGGTGGCTAGTTTCAAGGAAATTTATGTCGGCAATGAATCATCGGGTTGACGTCTCAGCGGTGTTTGCATCTCCTTCCAAATGCAACTTAATACCATTACTCACAAATTATATAGTTTTTAGCACCCATTTGTAAAAAGTTGACATTCAAATTACCTTTGTATATTTTGGAATGCTTGAAAGTTACGGCAAGGGGGCGAATTTACTTTTATTTTTCAGAGGATGCCTTCAAAAATTCATTGGTTGATGTTTGGTATGTATCCACCGGACCCACCGTATTTCAGGCCAGTTGAACAGGTGGATTAATATGTTTAGCCGCACTCGACGAAAACTGTATTTTCCAAAAATCCAATGTACATCGGTGGATTCACCGGTGAATTTTTCAAAACACAGATGCCCATCCATAGGCTGCATACCTGGCAGGTAACCTTGTAATGACGCAATATTCATAATTTTTCGGGACTCGGGTGTAAAATTCTTTTGTGTGTATTGAAGCTTTGGAAAGCTTCTTAATATTTTTATCGGGTTCAAGTTTAAAGCCGTGGTGGCTCGTTTCCCGTGATAGTTTATCCGGCAGACGTGTGCGTTTGTAGGTTATCGGGAGGACGTTTGCCGTGTTACGTTTTATCAGGAGGACGGTTACAGTTTCGTTTCGAACTTTGGTTTTTGGGGAAGCGTCAGCATTAATTAGATTAGTTCGTTTCTGTGGATCAGGTAACGTCGACAGGTTTTAGTTCCTCCAGCGCAGTTTCAGGCAACGTCAACAAGTTTTTGTTGTATGAGAGGTTTGTTTCTGTTGACAACGCAGTATCGATAACGTGTTGAGAGCGGGACACGTGCAGTTTTAGATGACGCTGCTGGCAGATGCCAGGCGCTTATCTCAGGAGAGGGGGGTGACAGGCAGCACAAAAAGAGGCATCTGTCTGTCGCCCTGAGAGCAGTCTTATTCAAGTGAGTCGTGAGGGGGAGTTACTTCACGTCGCCCGTGAGGGCAGGTCAGAACAGTAGACGTCGTAATACAATGCTAGCCTAGGTCGCGTTCGGGCAGGACTAGAACCCCCACATCGGCAACTAGACTTTAATATATAATTTCTCAGCCGGTGTGGGAGGTAGCCACATTTTAAGTTTCTTCGGGTCAGTTTTTTAAGAACATCATTAAGTAAACGACTGTGGGACTGTTATCTGCAATAGTATATTTAATGGTAAAGGTTCGTACTCTGCATACTGGACATTCGTATGTGAATGGTGTCATTCAAAAGATAAAAAAAATATATAGATCAAACTAATCTGGAACTTCTTTCTTAAGTAACTGGTGTTCAATTAACTGAGTCTCGTGTTTCTACCTTCTGATCTAGTCGAGGGCAAGCCGTGGCAACGTAAACATTCCGCAGTGTACAAGTGCCGAACGTTAACAACATGGAGCCCACCTGTGCGGCTGCATTAATATATCGTAACTAGCCTGCGGGAACTTTACAACATGGCGTCCACCTGTGAGGCTGTAATATTCTAAATATTAGCTTAACGAGAATAAAGGCAGAACTTTACAATATGGCGGCCCAACCGCGAGGCACGATTAACTACGCCTGAAGACGAGTTTACAAGATATCTACGATATTCACGAACATCGAGCAGCGCAACAACACGTAAACATCGGCAGTTCCATTCCAGTTCTAACAGCACTACACCGGCGGCAGTTCCATTCCAGGATTCCAGCAGCACGACGCCGAAGTTTCAGGTACGAGACCTCTTGCATCAACAGTAAAAGGTACGAAATCAAATCATCAATGAAGCCATCATTTCAAGAGTATTGCAGGTTAGGGTATTATAAAGTACAGTTCGCCAAGATTTATTATTTGTTTGTTTTTTTCGTGTGAATGTCGGGACGAGTTATTTTGTTTTTTAATTGTTTACCACGTTGTCGTAACTGCAATAAGAATGGCGCAATTAGGAACTGATAGACAAAGGGAAATGTATAAGATCCTGTTGTCCTGACAGGAGTAGAGCCAAAAACAACAGGAATTTAACCAGAAACAACAGGAATATAACCAGAAACAACAGGAGTTTATACAGGACATTAGGCAACAAGGAGAAAAGGGTGAGAAACAATTTGATGAATAATTAATAAATATAGACAAGTGGGGGGTTGAATCCCTCAAGATATTAGGAAAGGGTTCAACGGGAATTGCCCAGAGTATAAACAATATTAAAAATAGCAATGACGTAGAAAATGGTAGTATTGATTGTGATAATGAATGTAAAGAGTTAATTGTTGAAGATAGTAAGACAGAGGTAATAAATGAGGAGGAGAGAGTGGCAGATAATTTAGTGGAAAGTGAACCTAATTGTGGTGAGGTTAGAAAATCGAAGCTAAAGGTAATAAAGGAAAAGAGAAATAAGGTTAGGGGGGTTAGACTAAAGGGTTATTGTGAAGTTAAGCTGCGAGATAGATCAGATGGTGAAGTGCAGCAGACAAGAGTTGCTAGGAGTAAAAAGTATCGTCGATTGAACCATTATGCAATTTTCAGGCAATGGTTTGCAAGGAAGAAGCAAAGATTAAAACGAAGGGTCAGTAAAGTAGTCAGGAAAAAAAAGAAGGAATAAGAAGGTAAAGACTGTAAGGAAAAAGAAAAGGAAACAGAGGGGTAGATTTAGGACAGTAGGGAAGAGAAAGAAAGTGCTAAAGTACAGTATGAGGAAGGTAGTGAGGAAAAAGGGAAGGAAATTAAGACAAAAGGAGAGAAGAACAAGGAAAAGAAAGAAGAAAAAATGTATAGCAGAAAGAAACTGCAAGTTAGATATTTAATTTGTTTTTACTTGTATCAATTTTTATAAACTATAATATTAAGGTAATAGGTAAATAATTGTTTTTATTTTTTGAAGAAAACCTAATTTTTTTTAAGGACCTTATCATTTTAAGGTAATTTTCTAGTTTAGGGGCTTTTCTGAAAATAAGAAAAAAAACTCCAGAAAGTGGTATATTTCGACTCNGTCGAAATATACCACTTTCTGGAGTTTTTTTTCTTATTTTCAGGAAAGCCCCTCAAGTAGAAAATTACCCATTTTAACAATGTGTACAGGAAACATAGGGTAAACCCTTCTCAGGCAAAAATAAATAGTTGATAATTTAAATTGAATAGAAATTATATCAGACTAATGACCTAGAAAATGTTATTTGGAAAAAAATTAATAATTGAGAGAGTGTTTCTGTTTAACAACAGTCAATCATTTTTTTACAAGTAAATACAGTACAGTCATTGATATTTTCATGAAACTGTGTAGAGTCAGAGAAATTTTAAATTCAACTGTTGTTTACATTTTCCAAAAGTGGAAGTAGGTAATATGAAAAAGAATTAATGGGTTTTATAAATGCTGACATTGTGGAAATAAAATAATCATTTGAAGTTGTATGTGAAGTGCATCCACTGTTTTGGTAATGTTGAATTTTAGAAATGACTGACGTGTATGTGCCATAATTTCAGGAAGGCTGTCGTCGTAAATTACATTTCATGTTTGTATTTGTGTGTGTCAGATATTTTTGGGATTAGTAATTGTCCATTTGGAAGCTGACACTTTCTTCCTGTGATGTGAGATAGGTATGCACTGTGCTTGACATGAGCGGACATGTCATCTCAAAGGTACTAAGTTAAACAATGAATAAAGGATCAATATATGTACATCAGCTGTGCAGTAATGGCACACCTTGATTTTCTTTGTTTTTTAGTGTTGCAGAAATTTCTTTTCTGTTCTCACAAAGCCTATTTGTGCTACTGATTGAGGTTATTACTAGGTAGTGGATTATCATTATATTTTGTAAGAGTAATTAGCAATACAGGCTATGTGGTTCTAGGCAACTGCACATCAGAATAGTGTGCTCTTTTGCATTGAATTATTGTAATTTAGTTTAGTATGTTTTGTTTTGAAAGGTAAGTGCTCAGTTTTTTTAAATTATTATGAAATTACTTATTGAGTAAAAACACAAAACATGTCTGAGTATTTTGTTTGATGAGCATTTTATGTGAAATTATGATTGTGTGAATTGTAAGTTTGACATTGCAATGGTTGAAAACTATAGTTTAACAGTATATCTTGTACTGTGCATATATATGCCAGGTTTAAATTATGAAAGAACATTTGTGAATTCTCTTTAAATATAAGTAGTTTTTTTATTTCAAAATATCTACTACAGTTAATATTATAAAATTTTCTACCATGTTTTCTAATTTAATTACTTTCACTTTCAATTGTAGATAAGGCAATTGGTAAGTCCTTAATAAATATTTGTAGAAATTGTTAATTAATCTAATGAAAATGTTTAAATATTATAATTACTTTAAAGTGTATCAGTGAAGGTTTTGTTACCTTTGCAGTTATGTAATGGAAGCTTAAACTGTTCTGGGCTACGGTGTAATTGTAACTAAGGTGATATAATTAATGCAGAGTACAGAACCGGAAGAGCTTTATGAAGGTTTATAAATTTTATTTTCAAGTGAAAACTGTGTTAATGTAAAGAAACATATAATTGTGAGTTTGGAAATCATAGTTGACAATAGGAATTATTAGGAGGATTAATTAAGGATGCGTTAAATGGTTCTTAACTTTCCAAAGGTTGAAGTGGTTGAGGTGTTGTAGAGTATGGAGCCTTAAGAATATTTGCATAAGTAGTAGGAGATGTTACTGCAGTTTATGGTGTCCTGGGATCAGTGGCACAAATTGAAGTGTATTTGTATTGGGACAGGTCTGGGGCCCTTGTTTTTTGTCAGCACTGACCTGTGAGAGGCAGTAGCAGTGGCGTGTAATGTTTTTTGTCAGCACTGACCTAGAGAGAGGCAGTCGCATTGGCTTTTGAGGTTTTTTGTCAGCACTGGCCTAGTGAGAGGCAGTCGCAGTGACTTTTTTATAGTTTTAGGCAGACCTGGGTCCCCTTTTTGGAAGTGGTGTGCTGATCCCAGTAAGAGACTAAAGAGTGGCAACCCAAAATGAAGAATCGATGGAACAGGTGGAAATACACCCTCAACCACAAAAATTGTAACAACCAGTAACTGATTGAAACCAGTAAGGTGTAATGTTTTTGCACCATCCTTGTCAATGGCTTGTCACTCTTCAACAGTGTTATAAGTTTAGTAAAGTAAATAATTTTTTTTTTGTCAAGAATTAAGTAAAAAAATATTGTTGTGATGAAATGATTACCACGTTATATGTAAATTGTTTTCAAGGAACAGAGGCACAGTGGTTTACAGAACAGCATCATACAGGTTAGGTTTCGCTTTGGGAAAGATTTCTTCCAAATCTATCCCAAACCGAGGGGGGTAATGTAATGACTCAATATTCATAATTTTTCGGGACTCGGGTGTAAAATTCTTTCGTGTGTATGAAGCTTTGGAAAGATTCTTAATATTTTTATCGGGTTCAAGTTTAAAGCCGTGGTGGCTCGTTTCCCGTGATAGTTTATCCGGCAGACGTGTGCGTTTGTAGGTTATCGGGAGGACGTTTGCCGTGTTACGTTTTATCAGGAGGACGGTTACAGTTTCGTTTCGAACTTTGGTTTTTTGGAGAAGCGTCAGCATTAATTAGATTAGTTCGTTTCTGTGGATCAGGTAACGTCGACAGGTTTTAGTTCCTCCAGCGCAGTTTCAGGCAACGTCAACAAGTTTTTGTTGTATGAGAGGTTCGTTTCTGTTGGCAACGCAGTATCGATAACGTGTTGAGAGCGGGAGACGTGCAGTTTTAGATGATGATGCTGCTGGCAGATGCCAGGCGCTTATCTCAGGAGAGGGGGGGTGATAGGCAGCACAAAAAGGGGCGTCTGTCTGTCGCCCTGAGAGCAGTCTTATTCAAGTCAGTCGTGAGGGAGAGTTACTTCACGTCGCCCATGAGGGCAGTTCAGAACAGTAGTCGTCGTAGTACAATGCTAGCCTAGGCCGCGTTCGGGCAGGACTAGAACCCCCACATCGGCAACTAGACTTTAATATATCATTTCTCAGCCGGTGTGGGAGGTAGCCGCATTTTATGTTTCTTCGGGTCAGTTTTTTAAGAACATCATTATGTAAACGACTGTGGGACTGTTATCTGCAATAGTATATTTAATGGTAAAGGTTCGTACTCTGCATACTGGACATTCGTATGTGAATGGTGTCATTCAAAAGATAAAAAAAATATATAGATCAAACTAATCTGGAACTTCTTTCTTAAGTAACTGGTGTTCAATTAACTGAGTCTCGTGTTTCTACCTTCTGATCTAGTCGAGGGCAAGCCGTGGCAACGTAAACATTCCGCAGTGTAACAAGTGCCGAACGTTAACAACATGGCGCCCACCTGTGCGGCTGCATTAATATATCGTAACTAGCCTGCTGGAACTTTACAACATGGCGTCCACCTGTGAGGCTGTAATATTTTAAATATAACGTAAACGTAACAACGAAGAGGAACTTTACAACCAGCAGTACCCTTCCAAATGTTGCACTTTTCTGGCGAGCCGTCCCACTGAGAATAAAGGCAACATTTTGTGTTCCCTTCATCTACACGTGAGTATTACGTTTAAAGAACCTACAAACACCCACGAGTAACAAACATTGCACCCGGACATAATTTCCTAATGATGGGTGATGTTATTAACTGCCAAATGTTTACAGATGGCTGAAATCAAATCATGAATATGTTGTTTCATCTCATGTAGTTTTGGACATTTTGCAAATTACTGCTTTAAATTCCCAGTTTTTGCCTCGAATAATTACGTTAGGTCATATTTCATTCACTCATTTCTTTGCATTCCTTAGATCTCAATTATGAAATATAGAACTAATCAATTTACAATACAAATATATACAATAAGAAAATACAATAATAAGACATATTAGAACATACAGCACAATCAATTACACAAACTTATTACACAATACTAATTACAACTGTAATATGTATATAGTGACCTATGAAAAAACCAGAGTAACAACTTCTTTACAAAAAAAATTCTTCAACATCATAATAACAATTGTCTAAAAGAAATTCAGTTAATTTGTGGAAATATGTTGAAAGGTCTTTTATTTCCTTTTTTTTTTTAAATACAGTGGCATATCATTGTAAAGTATTTTCCCATTAATCTGTAATAGTTTCATGTTGCTCTTTTTTTGGATAAAGTTGAAATGAACATTATCTTTACTTCTTGTATCATGTGAATGCACCTAACGTATTATGATTTCCACAACAATTTCCATAAAAAATCATCTCATAGTTACTAGATAGAGTTTAGGATAATTCTATAAATTATGTCATAAAATACACAAATCATGGTGATGTAGGAAAACAAGGCAGGCATAGCAAATTGGTGTCGTACACAGCAATAATACGTATATATCTCAAAATATTCATAAATTTACTTTGAGTCAGCACACTGTATTGCAGGTCTAGATTCTCAATACAGAGTACACATGGAAACATGACATTTCATACTTTATACAGAAAAATATGCATCTCAACATTTGAGGTTAGACTTGAAAAGAACATGGCTGTCATACAGAGACTCTCTGTGATGTCAAGGGTGGGCGAGAGCGTACTTATAACATCCATAAATTATTCTAACATTCATAAAATAAATTGAAAATAATATGTAAACATTGCGATAAATTAACTCACCTTAGCAGCTGTAACAATATCCTTATTTCCATAGGGATCATTTTTGTCGTACATTTCCACATTCAAATGTCTCCAGAACACATTTACTGCTACCCCAAAATCAAGAGCTAGAGCATTATGAAACCACAATGCAGGAATGAAAATGATATCGCCAGCCTCCAACACACATTCGTGCCTTTCTGCTTGTTTGAATTTTGGAAATTTCGCCTCATCTGGATTATCGATGTCCAAAACTTGGGACTTGTCTCCAACTAAGTACATATTTAACGCATCGCTAGGACTAAATAATATGATCCTCTTCCGACCTCTAACCTGAATAAGCATGTTGTCCATTATGTCGTAGTGAGTCCAAAGTTGAACTTCAGGGGATCCTACACGAAAAACACTAGAAAAGAAACTTTCACTTGAAAAGTATTGTGGAAACTTTATATCGCCGGCGATGCCCGGAAACTGTTTTTGTACGTCTGCAACATCTTTTCCCCTACGGTCACTGCCGATGGACCTCAGGTAGTAATACTCCGTACAATCATCATCGATTCTTGAAGCTCTCTCTAAAAGTTCCCCAAATTGAATAGTTTTGTACGCGAAATTCTTATTTAGAAAGTCCAGCTGGGCGGAAGTGCTAACGTGAACTTTTACGTCTTCTTTGCCGACTTTCTCAGTCAGGTATTCTTTCGTCCACTTATGCACACAGTCACCAATGTCAACTCCCCGTAACACAACGGGCAATCTTTTTGGATATATATTTTCTACGAACTCTTCATTGCTCACATTTATATATACCGGTACTGTTGGCATTATTTCATGCTTTTAGCACTAGCATGGCGTAATTCGTAAATAAGGAGAGCAAAATACACTCCAAAACAACTTACATTCCAGGGAAAACCGGTAAACAAACATTACGCTACTCTTTTTTTTTTTGGGAGCAATATGGCCAAGAATATAAAACTTACGGCCAAAACCAAAAATAAGTGAAAGAAAATAAATCGTTTCTAATAGAAAACGAACAAGTCACAATGCAGGGAGGCATCACAAATACTATTCTTCTCCGCAGAGGCCTAACAACCATGGAAGGAAAGAATGGCCATGGAACAAGGGATAACAAGGTAGGAGAGCCGGTCACCTAGGACATCTAACAGGATACCAAAAACTCAAAATCAGATAATAATATCGAGCTCAATTCAAAATCGTACAAGAACGGCACAAACTACCCAAGGGTCTTGAAAAAAAATCGAGGGGTAACAGACAAAAAAAAACCTCACACTAAGTCGTTCAAGTGTGGTATACAAGGAACTTCGATCGCCACCAGTGGAACACTGAAACAAGAGATGGGTCAAATCAGTACTAGGGGCACTGCAGATACAGCAGGGATTAGGGACCATATCAAGTTTATACAAATGAGACTGGGATGCATTATAACCTGAAAGGAGACGAAAATAAGTGACTGCTAAACCACAGGGAACTACAAGGATGATATCCGTGCCGAGAATATGTAGGAAATAAACATGCATGTAAAGTATTAAAAACCGAAGTATGATTGTCGCATGTCCGCTTCCAACGCCGCAAATTACCCTTTTAATGTGGGATATAAAACCGAAAAGGAAAGTAGAGGCTTCGAGACACTCTGTAGAACATTAAATTTCTCAAGTTTATCCACTATCTCATTCCCCTGCATCCCTGCATGCCCCGGTACCCACATGAAGTGGACAAATTTACATTTAGTTTATCCAAAAAAACAAGCTGTTCCCGTATGAGCCATATATGCAGCTCCTTATGGGAAGTAGGAGAAGACAAGGCCGTAAATAAACTACGAGAATCCGTTATAATTAAAGGATTTAAGACCTGGAAATCGTAAACATAATGTAAAGTCATATACACCGTAAAACTTCGTCATAATAAAAAGTGGCGGTGGAAGGGAGCTTAAAGGGTCTAGAACATTTATGTGAAGAATCAAAATAAGCAGCCTCAACACCATCGACAGTTTTTGGGGAATCAGTGTAAATCAAAATACAGTCACGATATCCAGCAACAATAGCGTTAAAGTATTTTTGAATGGCAATGGGAGAAACATCTGTAGTAGGAGATAAAAAGAGAGAACAAGGAAACCGAAACGAAACCTTATAATGCAAATGGTGTAACAATCTACATGGAGAGTGAACAAAGCGTCACGTCATTAATAATGCATTCGGTAGAATGTAACCAAGGTAGTCAAACGCCTGTGCAATACCCCTTACGTGATAACTAACAGTGTGGATCCAATGTTTGCCTTGCAACAGCCTATAATGGTTGGACAAGGACAAAAGGAAAGATTCGATATGCAAGACCATAATGGGAGTAGAAGAGAAAGCACCACGAATAAGTCTGAGGCAAACGTTCTGTATAGTCTCAAATTTGTTCACCAAAAAGACTGGCAGCTGACCAGCAATTGGAATACCGTAATCTAAAACAGACTGGATGGTAGAGAAATAAAAAGAACGAAGAGCGAAAAAGATAGAACCCCTATGGCAATGGACGAGAGCCTTTAAAATATTAATTCTTTTGCGATATTTAGTAATAGTGTAATCAACATGGGTAGTCCATCCACCACCAGCCTCTAAAAAGATACCCAAATACTGTACCTTTTTAACATAGGTAAGAAGAGAACCTCTGATGGTAGGAGAAGGTAGTGGCGACAGGGACCATTTACGCGTGAAATACAGGGTACGACTCTTACCAACAGAAATATTAAAACCATGGTCATCCAACCAAAACGATAAAAAATCAAGGGCGGTAGTCAAAGAGGTACAAGTTTTGTCATAGGAAATACATTCAACCCAAAGCACAATGTCATCAGCATACTGAATAGAGCGAACATGGGAACCCATATGAAATATGATGTCTTGAGAATACTAGATAAACAGCAAAGGCTAAGAGCACTACCTTGAAACAAAGCATTAGACACCTGGCGAACAAAATCTGCTCCATCAGGAACTCTAGGCATGTAACGACGGACGCTAAACAAAAAATGTTGACATCGTATGAGACTATATGGTAAACCTAGTTTAGACATTTTACTGTTAAGGAGTTTAGATTGACATTATCAAAAACCGATTCCAAAACTAAAAACACGACACCCAATACATTCCAGTTAGTGTAAGCATCCCGAATATGGGAAAACATAACAGCAACAGCATCCATGGTATTAATACCAGCACGAAAACCAAGTTGTTATGGACGAAGTAAACAATAATATATGATAACCACAAAGTAAGCCTATGTTTAACAAATCTCTCAAAAAGTTTTGCAAAACAAGAACGCAGTGCAATTGGACAGTAAGAATCTGCTGATAGAGGAGATTTGCCTCGTTTCAAAATCGGGACTTTTTTTAAATCCCTCCACACATCAGGGATACAACCTTAACAGAAAGCCTGATCATAGAATTAATCTAACCACACTAGAGTAGTGCGAGGGAGGTGCTCAAGGAGACTATAGAAATGTAATCAAACCCAGTGATGGTATTGCCTGTAGTGTACAAACAAGGGCTCAATACTCAAACAGTTAATGCCCGGTTTAAAAAACCTGATGATCACATGAAGCTGCATGAGAAACAACTAAAGGAGATAAGCAGGGACATGTACAGATGGGAAGGGCAAGAGATAGAAGAAGCAGTAGAATATAAGCATCTAGGGGATGTATTGCAGGGAGACCTCAGATGAAAAAAAAACCCGAGAGAGAGAGAGAGAGAGAGAGAGAGAGAGTGGTTGCAAAGGGAAGAAGGGTTTTGGGTATGTTGGGAAGAGTGCTGAAGGGAGTCACCCGTGAGGTGAAGGAGAAGGCATTTTGCACGATGGTACGGCCGATATTAGAAGACGTGGCAGCAGTATGGTACCCATACATGGAGGTGGAGGTGCGAGAGCTAGAGAAGTTGCAAAGAAGGGCAGCAATATGGGTGAAAAGTATATGGAGCAGACATTGGCAGGATGGTGAGGATGAAGAGTGATGATGAAAAAAATGGGGTGGAGCTCGTTGAAGGACAGGAGGAAAGTTGAAAGGCTGGTGGGGATGTGGATAGTGAATATAAAGGTAGGATGGGGAAGTTTATGCTGTCAGCTAAGTAAGGGGGTGTTAAAATGTAAAGTAAACAACAGTGAGAAGCTTCAGAGGGTGTGGAGGAGAACGGAGCTGTGTATGCAGTCTATGCTTGTGAGGTCTGTGAGGTAGTGGTATGTGTTGCGTGAGGAATTGGTATCTGTGAGGGGAGTTGGATGGTTCAGGAAGGGAATGGAAGAGAAGTTTGGTCAGCGGACATTTAGATATCCTGAATGTTCACCTAATATCCAAAATGTCCGAGAATGACATCTGTCAGATATCCTTTGGATGTCTGTGTGCTACATGGGTATTGCCCATTTACCATAGTGGGATACAACATTAAGCTCTTTGTGTCAAAATCATTCATTAACAAACACCTTGATTCTCTCCGACAGGTAAGTAAATTAAGTTTACCTTTTTCCTCCTGGTGAAGAAGTATGCTGTGACAGAACATACAGTGAGGCAACACAAATGGTACCCTTTTCAATACGATTTAAAATTTCAATTCTACACACATCACACAGATATACCCTGAGTTCAAATGAATTTTTTTTTCTACTGCGATAAGAGAAATAGCAAGAGAAATTATCATCAAACATGTATGAACAACTGCTGTTACCAGAAATAATTCCTTATGAAATTTATATTTCTTACAAATAGTGACTGTGATTCATATGTTAATATTTTTCGGAAACATTAATAAATTATTCTCTCTCCCTCTCTAACTCTATGTCTCTCTCTCTCTCTCTCTCTCTCTCTCTCTCTCTCTCTCTAAGAAAATACGTTTCAAGAACAGCATTACATGAAAATTTAATTAGTTCAGAATAATGCATTAAATTCTTGATGAGAAAGATTACTAAACAGATTCACATTAGCTTTGAATAAGTTCCTTAAACAATTTCTGGTCCAACTAGCTTGACTTTAAAGCAAAATTCAATCCTCAGGACCTCTGGGCTAATAATTATCCAAAAGGAAATATTTAAAGTTTTTCTTCAATTTATTAAATAATGTGATGCTTTCAACAGTTAGAAATTTAAGTGGACCTTTGTATCATACTTGACGTGAGGTCGGGGTTGGAGAATGGTGGGTCCATCGCCGCTTCACCGTCGATGCAGAAATGCCATGTTCCATCTTTCTTCTGCACCAGTGTGATTGCCTAATTGTAGCAGCTTCCTGTGGATTCGATAACCCCCTCTGCTAACATCTCGCATATCTGTTCGCTGATGATCTTACTTTGATGTCTAAGATAGCTGTACGGTGGAGTGAAAATGGGCTTGTCATGTTCTGTTGGTATTGCGCGCTCCGCATCATTGGTACATCGTAACGGATCCGCAGCTGCAAATACGTCCCGTCGTTCCTTAAGCACTAGCTGTACCGTGTCACAGTAAACTAGTGGTATTTCGTGGTCCAGATCGTCAAGCTTGATGCTGGGCGCACAGTTGCTAGGGCGGGGGTCTAGACTGTAGACTGTTCTACGCTACCTTGTGCGGAAATGAATTCTCCTAGCTGCTGATCCAACGATCGAGTTTTTTCAGTTAGCCTTGGGAGTTCGAGATTGACGCATTCATGTAGCTCGTTGATGACGCGGGCTACTGTGTTTGTCTCGAGGTCGCGTATGCATCCATGATGTTGGCTTCTCCCATTGTTTCCCCGCTATTGTTGGTCGTGGCTAAATTAATCTCTTCACTGGGAGGCCGTAGAGCTCTCATGTCGACGAACCCTGGGCTTACAAAGTTGTGGGATGCAGCTGTGGCTATAAGGGCATAACGCCTCACACTGTTGACATACACTGGAATGTGTATGAACTTATTTGGTGTGGGTTGTTGTGCGGCGAGGAGCTGCTGCAGTAGGGCCTGTTGGAGGTAAGAGTCAGGATCAGCTCATCGGGACAGGGGGAGGCAGTGTCCTGTCAACCTACCCCTTCTGCTCGTTTCCTGGTGGCAGTGGACTGTCCTTCGCGTATGCAAACTTTTCCTTTTTCATTCCAAGGCAATCACTATGCCAGTGATAATGCTCGCCTAGACTGCTTTTGCATGGGTAGGGTGGCTTCTTCGTTTTGTCCCAGACCTGTTTGCTTTAATCAAGGCATATTCCTGTTGTTATTGCATAAACAATATGTCTTTGTTTCGGGCGATCACGTGAAATTTTTTTAATAGTTTTCGGGGCTACTCTGTGCGCACTAAATTAGAAAACGGCATTAAAAATTTTAGAGTTGTCAGATGACACTTCAGAAGAAGAAGAAATTCTGGTGTGTCTTGCGAAAGAAATGTTAGTAAAAATAAACCCAAAATAGTGAGATATATATATATAAAATGCGTTTCCATCATTACGCGGTCGATGAGGTTTGTTTTATTGTTCATTTTTTTTGGAATTCTTATGGTGGGCATCAGTGAAGAAATTGGAAGTCTGTATAAGCCTGCTTACCAACACTCATTGCCCATCACAGTTTTTTTTTTTTTTTTTTTTTTATTTTAAACACTATTGGAGTGTATATATAATTGTTACGAGGTGAAGTTAATATTTAAAATTTGGCTGAGTCGAATATCTACCTTAATTTCAGCCAAACCCACACATTTACACACAATAAGTACAATTTGTCATCATTTTCTGTTTGCTTAGTAATGCCTCTGGGGAACTCCAGCGGTAGTTTTCCTTATGCCAAGCTCAGCCATACGAAGCAACCTTGTTGTGTTTTCTTCTATGAGCCATGATAATCAAATTTTGTTTGTAATTGTAGTTGTTTTAATCTATGATAAAAACATATTGTAAATAATGGCAGCCGTGACTCTTGAAGATAAGTCAATTTGGGAAGATGCAGATGTAAGTAAAAGAAATTGTTATTGAAGTTTTGTTATTATTTTATCTTCCGATAATGTTCTAAAGCCTCAAACATTTAGGGCCTAAACTTGCTCATGTTGTTGCTGTAGTAACCTAAATGGTGGTCTTAGCCGTTTCGGATACGGCTAATGTCTTACTAGTTGGACCCTAACCGTTACTTTAGAATACAGAACGCTATCGGAAAATGCAATAATAATCAAGCCCCTGCTACAATTGCCGTGTTCCCCTCCCCTCGGATGTCCTCTGTCCTCACTAAGGTCGTGTTGCGAGGCTTGCAAACAATTTGCTGTTACACGAGGACACGTAAACAACTTTTAGTTTGGCATCTAATAATAATAACACGCAATTGAACTACCGCCCGGTGGCGAGCTCTCTCACCTCTCCCCTACCTGACCAAACTCCACTTCCACGCCCTTCCTGAACTTTGCAACCCCCCTCAGAGATACCAACTCCTCCCGCAACACATTCCACTCCCTCACAAGCATAGACTGCCTACCCCGCTCCGTTCTCCTCCACACCCTCTGAAGCTTCTCATTGTGGTTTCCTCTCCCTCTAAACACCCCCTTACTTAGCTGGCAGCGTAAACTTCCCCACCCTCCCTCTCCATTCACCACCCTGTACATCCTGACAAGCCTTTCAACTTTCCTCCTGTCCTTCAACGAGCTCCACCCCATTTCTTTCATCATCACTGATAGTTCCCTTCGTCCTCGCCATCCTGCCCCTGTCTTCTCCTGCTACCCTTCAACCATCTTGCTGCCCTTCTTTACACCTTCTCTAGCCCTCTACCTCATCTCCACATACGGGTCCCATACTGCTGCCGCATATTCTAACATTGGCCGTATCATTGTGCCATATGCCTTCTCCTTCACCACACCGCCACTCCCTTCAGCACCCTTCTCAACATACCCAAAGCCCTTCTTCCCTTTGCAACTACGATCTCTTCCTGTTTTTTCCATCTGAGGTCTCCCTGCATCTGGTGCCTTGCCTGAGGAAGGAGACAGATTACAGATCCAGAAATGTCTTGAAATCTGGTGTTCTCGAAGCACATGTACTGTCTATCTTTGTTGTTACTTGTGATCATATTTCTGTCTATAGTCACTGTTTGGTTGTTACTCGAGACATTTTAAAATAAAAATCTTTGATATTTAATTAACAAGGATATCATGTAGGTTTTCTGGACTGGTTGTCATTTTTATCTTCGAAGGTTCAAAATACAGAGAGTTGTGAGATTATTTAATATGCATTGACTTTTGTGTAGGCTATCTTAAAATTGCAAATACAGCAAAACCTCTTTTAATTTACACCCCTCCATTTTACACCTAGCTTATTTTGATCGCAAATAAATTGAATTAGTTAATTTCTTTCTTTTTCCTTTTTACAACATTTTGCAACATTTTTCCAGCCTCTCAGCCAGTGTAAAAAATATCTGTTGCATCGTAGATCCGTTTGAAAATAAAATATATTTCTTATGTTTTATTGATCTTGAATATGTGCATTAAATATATGTTCCCCCGTCAGGATACCCTGGGCGAGGAAGTGCTTCGCATGTCCACGGACGAGATTATCAGCCGCACTCGCCTCCTCGACAACGAGATAAAAATAATGAAAAGCGAGGTAATGAGAATTTCTCATGAACTTCAGGCACAGAATGAGAAAATAAAAGAAAATACAGAGAAAATTAAAGTTAACAAGACGTTGCCATACCTGGTTTCCAATGTCATTGAAGTAAGTATTTTTAAGTGATAGAAAATTGCACACTTCAGTATTTTATATTTCAGATTTTTTGGGTTGTATAAATGTAAATTTTTGTTTATCAAAATTAAAATTGAACATACAATCACTTACGAGCTACCATTGTGGACTTCTATCCCTTTTATCATTTAAATTAATTTTCAGACGTAAGTGAGAACAACATGATCATGTTAATCAATGTGTAAGGTGCGATTTTAGTCTTGTTCTTTTATGTTTTAGCTTGTTTAGTGTTCTTGTGGTACTGCAGGTTGTTACCAAAGTAAGGGTTATTATTTTGGTAATTATTAAGTTTAGGGGCTTTTCTGTAAAAATAAAAATAATTCACGGAAAATGGTATATTTCCACTCTACTAATGATTCAGAACACGAAAAACGTCCAACTAATTTCGTAATATGTGCCCACCTTTTTTAACTATTTAACTTCAATTTCAAAACAAAATTAAATTGCTGTTTGTTTTGATTCTTTAGAGGAATAAATACCATAAGTGACATCATTAAAAAGAAATATATGTATACATATATACATATCAGAAACACAGTTAGGGCAATATCTAAAACATGGAAATATTATTGTTATAATTTTTTTAAAAATTAAATACATATATCTGATACTTCTCAGATGTATCGCTATTATCTTTGGCAGTTGGGCCTATCTCTGGCGCACTTGACACCAGGTGCAGATGCACTGAACACGTGTATCACATGTGCGTGCGCAACCCACGACTGGCTTATGCCGGCCGAGGAGCGAGGTCGGATGACAATACACATGCCTGCACGTGCGCACACACAGATAGTTAATTCATTTTGACATATATTATTGTTGTTATTAGTAAAACAACACAGCAGAAGTTGCGTGCATGTTCTGAATGCTGCAGTTGCTGGATGTTGACCCGCAAGACCAGGGCGAGGAGGACGGCGCGGTGGTAGACCTGGACTCGCAGAGGAAGGGCAAGTGTGCTGTCATCAAGACTTCAACACGTCAGGTGAGAGCGGCTACGTCAGTACACCTAGTCACCAACCACGTTTCTCTCCTTTAGCCTTAGTGCCGGCCATCAAGACAAATCAGAAATGGACTAAATCAGTTGTTACTTTGTGCAAGTGTATTTGTTAAATTTTTTTGTGGAACTCGTCATTTAATGTTTTTATGGATGTAGGAGGCGTTTGCGACATCTGTGCGTATTACAAAGTTCTCCTTAATACAAAGTACATAGTATTCTTTCCCCGTGGAGTGAGTTAGGATATTTAATGTTGTTGATATTTATGCTTATTAAAAATATTTCTTTAATTTGTATTGCAATGTATTGTCCACTGGTAAAATGTCATACTGATGATAATAATAATATATTATTTTCCAATACACCAAATTGTAGATCCAATATTTGAATTTTTTGAGGTTTTTTAAATTAAAGCAAACCTGTTAATATTGTCTCATTATGGGCCATGACGGCACAGCGGCTGGGATCCTCATCTCCCACCAAGGTGAGGCATGTTTGATGCCGATTGGGGTTGCTTCACAGATTTTCGCATGTGAGAATTGTGCCGAAGGATGCATCTGGTTGACGGGTTTTCTCAGGGGATTTCCCATTTCCTCTGCCCTTGCATTCTGGCGTTGTTCCATATTCACTTTGCTTCACCCTCATTGGCTCTCAAGACTTTGCCAAGAGTCGTCCGAACCTCTCCACTCCACCACAAATGCCGTTATCGCAAAGTGCAAAAATTTAGGTCCCATGAGGCATTTATTAAAATGAGTGTCCAACCTTAAGGAAGAAGGGAAAGTCAGGGAAAATTTAAATTATTGCTTCTCTGCAAGAGTTTTTAGTTGTGTGAATACGGGGTAATGTAATTGTAAACATATGTGTTTTAAAATTTCAATTTTTAAATTTGTGAACTGGCAATAATACATCATTGCCAAGTGACATAGGGCCTCTCTATACGTACAATATAAAGTATTTGTGGGATTTGTAATGGGCACTCGTGTGACGTCGATAACGTGTATCGTGAAAAATATAGATGAGCTGAATAAAATGTTGGCCCTGCTTGCTGGGTTTGTTGGGGTGTAATTTAATTTAACTTCGCTGATAGTATATTTGTTCTATCAACGTGGAAAAATATAGTACAATATTGGAAGGTTTCGGTCCTGAAAATAGGTCAGGGAAAATGATAATATTCTACCTGAAAATTCAGGGAATTCCAAAATGGAATTTGAGTGGGCACCCTGTTAAAGAGTTGTAGACTTGTGACTAAGGATGTGTACCGCTGAGTAATGGTGCGAGGTCTGTGTTGGGCAGACGTACTTCCTGCCTGTTATTGGGCTGGTGGACGCAGAGAAGCTCAAGCCGGGGGACCTGGTGGGGGTCAACAAAGACTCCTACCTGATCCTGGAGACACTGCCGGCGGAGTACGATGCCCGGGTGAAGGCCATGGAGGTGGACGAGCGTCCCACGGAGCAGTACTCTGATATTGGTGGCCTCGACAAGCAGATACAGGAGGTGACAATGCTATGATGACCCGGTCAGCTTCAGGGTGTTAAACCAGTTATGTGCTGTTTGTTGTTATTTGAGCACTTTTGAAATCAACCTTTAAAAATGTCACTGCCCCTGCCGGCGTATCCGTATCAGGCGCACTGCCTGGCATGCCCCAGTGATGTTGGTAATGATGGAGGGGAGATAGTTCCATGTTTTGACGTTGAATTAAAAGTGTTTGATAAACATTTGTGAATACTGAAATATTTTGTTACACTTTTTTTTTTATTAATATTAGTGTAAGAATTGGTAAATTTATAAAATATGTACTTTTATAATAATTGCCCAGTTTCACTTGTCTGGCTGTTGAATAAAGTAATCAGGCTCATGGCAATGTTAATGTTATACATGGTGGAAGAATACACAATGTTGCAGGGCTTTCAAAAGTTCTCATTGTGCTGTAAAGAAACTATAGAGTATTTACGTGAATATAAAACTACACTTAGTGCAGTCTTATTTTCATTGTCAGCCAAATTTACCAAATATGAGACTGGTTTTTATTCCAGTTTTTGATTATAAATAATCTGGGGGTTCTTATTCGCTACTCAATACAACCTAAATGTGGAGCAGTTTTAACTGTTACTGCTCGTATTGTGACTGTCATATTCTACTTCAGAAAATTATATGTTAGTGCCAACTATGGAACAAAATTTAATTAAAGAATGATATGATATGAAATTAAAGTATAGCCTTTAAATTGTTTGCAGTTAAATGCCTTTGAGATATATAATTAACAAGTTGTTACAGAGGGTTTTATTTGTTCTCGCAGCTGATTGAGGCAGTTGTCTTGCCAATGACACACAAGGAGAGGTTTGAGAATCTGGGGATCCAGCCTCCCAAAGGCGTTTTGCTGTATGGACCTCCAGGAACTGGTGAGCTTGGCGCTGGTCTATATTTCAGGGTGTCCACCCACAGGGGAAACATTAGGAAATTTTCACTTGGGTCAGGAAAATGTAAATAATTGCTACTCTGCAAAAGTTGTTAGTTGTGTGGTTACAGGATAACGTCATGTGCATATACATTTTAAAATTTCAGTTTTTAAGTTTGTGAACTGGCAGTAGGACTTATACATACAAAAAAGGTAATTGTGTGTTTTGTAGTGAGCACCCGTGTGATCGGGAGAAATATCAATGGGCTGAATAAAATATTGGCCCTGCTTGATTGGTCTGTTTCAGTGTAATGTAATTTAACTTCACTGACAGCATATTTGTTCTGTCAGCGGTGGAAAAACAAGGTATCGGAAGGTTTCGGCCCTGAAAAGTGTAAGATTCTGCCTGTAAAACAGGAAAAAGTCGGGGAGTTCCAAAATTGCATTTCAGTTGACATTCTGTATTGAACTGTTGACATTTCCCCCCGAGGGGAGTGGCTCAGACGTTTCACTGATCTCCGTGGTGGCTAGCATCAGGAAAAAAAAGGGAAAACTTGGAAAAGTCAGGGACTTCTGCATTTCTGGAATGTTCAAATTTATGTGAGGTCAGGGAATGTACATAAAGGGAGTATAAATTTAATAATAAAAATATATTTTGGATTATAGCACTTTTACTACATGCCAGCTTACGAATTGTACAATGCATTGTTTCTGTTCATTCCATCTATGTAGGAACATTAAAAATCTTAAGGGCCAAGTTTGTTACTCTATGTGAAATTATAATTATTCAAATTCCCTTGGCTGAATTTTTTTTTTATTTCTGGTACAGCAAGTATTGACCTAGAGTAAAATGTGATTTTATGTGCCAGCTTGAGATTTTATAAATAAAATATGAGTTTAAATTGTAATTTGAAAACTTGTGGTAGTTCTCAGTGAATTGATACATTGTATAATGTATTGTCTTTTTATTGTGTCTCTGTTTCTGGCACTGAGATAGCTAGTATTATATCTGTCATTTTTTTCACAGAAAAGTATGCATAAAAAAAAGCTATGATGGTGCTACCAATAAAGGGTAATTTTTGCCTTGTATTTTGATTAGGGAAAAGTAACATGATACGTGTAAAAGCAAGGGAAATGTCAGGAAATTTGTTGTAAGGATACTATTAGCCACAGTGATGTTGCATTTGGATGTGTACCCACGACAGGCAAGACACTGCTGGCGCGAGCGTGCGCGGCCCAGACCAAGTCTACGTTCCTGAAACTAGCGGGGCCGCAGCTGGTGCAGATGTTCATTGGGGACGGGGCGAAGCTGGTGCGAGATGCGTTCGCCCTGGCGAAGGAGAAGGCCCCAGCTATCATCTTCATAGACGAGCTGGACGCCATCGGCACCAAGCGCTTTGACTCTGAGAAGGCTGGCGACCGGGAGGTGCAGAGAACTATGTTGGAGCTGCTGAACCAGCTCGACGGCTTCAGTTCCACCGCCGACATCAAGGTGAGCGTTCTGTCCCTCGCTCTTCAGGCTGTGGAACTATAGTCTATTTGCAGTTTCTTCACACTTTTTCAATCAAACCTTTGAAAAATCACCCCCATGTGTGATACGGTTGTTTCCTAAATACATCTTGTATCACAAGTGTTTTAGGGGACGTGGTGGCTGAGCGGTTGGCGTGCTGGCCTCCCACCAAGGTGGACCGGGTTATATCCCCAACCGGGCCACTCCCGGATTTTCCCGAGTGGGAATCGTCCCGGAAAATGCCGCTGGTTGGCGGGTTTTCTCTGGGATATTTCATTTTCCCTTTCCCTTCATTCTAGCACTGCTCCATACTCAGCTCACTTCAGCCTCATCAGATCTCAAGACCTCACTTTTAAGAGCCGCCCAAATTTCTTCTCACTAATAAGCGTTTTATACTTCTGTTAACACAAAAGTACTCCATTTTTTGCTAAATTCAATGTTTATTTATATTCTTTCTATAAATTATAATAGTTTGTTTATAATTAATATGAATAAACACAGTGAAAATAGGTATGTAGATAATGTGTAGTAAAAAATAGTTCTTGGGCAAAATACAATTACATTGAGTATGCACGAATACTGTGCTTTTGTAATTTTTGTGGCTCGGTCAAGCTTCGTGTTCATGAGGCGGAAGAATATGCTGGAAGTAGAATTTTTTCAAGGCTTCAAAAAAGTTGGAAGTAACCTAAAATTGACTATATACATAATGTGCTGCAGGCATTGAGGGTGTAATATGTTGAGACCTGAAACTTTTTTTTTTACTTCAAGTAATGGGTAGGTCCACCAGTCCAGAGAGAGAGAGAAGTGAAAGCTGTCGGAAATATATGTAGAGGAGTTGAAGGAGAAGGCGGGAAGAGCACGCAATGGTGGAAGAGTGGGAGAGGGGGAAGAGAAGTGGTCGAGAGACTGCCGAAGTTCTTACTAGCACACGTACAGATTACACTTAGCATTTGTCAGTAAGGAGCAGTATGTCACACAAAACCCTTGTTTCAGTAAACATACTTTCAGCATTGACTCTTACCATCAAAATAAAGAAAACACTTTGTTAAGCAAAGTGTTCATTTACTAAAATGATTGCAACTCTCAAACTCAAAATTCAACACACTGTAAAAGTATTTCCGCATTTTACTTTATTTACATTAGCTGTTAACATATTGATATACCGTATTTACCCAAATGCAAGACAATTTGAGATTTTGATACTCTGTTCACGGGGAAAAACTTTCTGGTAGGCAATATCTGCCAATAAAGATATGAGGGACAAAAATTTTAATTATTTCATCTAATTTTGAATAAAATTAGAAATATTTATACCACTGTTACCAACATAAAATAAAATCAGAGAAATATGTCCCTTGAACCAGTTTTCTTGTACAAAATAAAAAAAAAATCACATTTCTTTTACTATCATTATCACTAACATACAATAGAATGACAGGAATAAAACATTTCTTAAACAGTATTATGCAATATCACTCATGCCACTATCTTTATAACCTCTATAGTGATGGGAAATTCTTTGTTTCGCTACTCCTGCACGTATTGAACAACTCTTCTTTCCAGTTCAGTGAAACAGCCCTTTTTTAGTCTGCTAAAAAAAAGCCTTGCAAGTAGAATTTGCTTTTTTTTTCTTCATTCAGATGTTGGCCTCAGAAATCCCGTAATGCTGAGCAGCCATACTGTTGTTGCTTCATTCTGCATGTCTCATAACCATAAATTTAAAATTTGCATTGCGGTAGACCCGAAGATTATGAGAAACTAAGGACTAGATGTTCCACATCTTTACAGATTATCCATTTCATCTGCTACCCCACTTTAACAATTAGCAATGTACAGTGGGAAAACAATATTATTAGCCTAAAAATCAATAACCGAACATATGTAAACATTTTGCTGGAAAATTTTCATTAAAATGTCCTGAAATAACCATAATATGCGAAAGAAAGACAAATTCAAAATTTTTACCCTTGCCACAACGAAGAAACCCTCATATTGCATTCAGTTAAATACGGTATTAAAATACACTTGTTTAATTATTTCTGTTTGAATATTCCTAGGTTAAGTGGAAAATAAAGAATTATTTAACTATTCTCAAAATAAGTTAAAATATGTTTTGCCACTTTAAATGAACAGTAGTCCGAAGGGCAATGATCCATTCTCAAAACGTACACTAGCTCAAAACGAGTCACGGAAGTTTCTTTACAGGGTCTGGACGTAGGTACACACAAAATAAAAGTTTCTTATGCATAAATCAAAATAAAACATCTCAGAACTTTCTATGATTAAGTAACTGTTCAAATTATTGAAGAATGATGCCGCAATCCCAATACACAAAATAAAAAGTTAACTGCAGGCTTGGAAAATAACTTTTTTTGTGGGTCTTAATTTTTAATTATTTAATATATAAATGTCGCTTTGGGCCTATTGATTATCTTTGCCCGCATACCGTAGTCAGTTTGCTGCGCATCTTGAAGTGTGTCTTTACACACTATTATCAATACTTAAAACTTACTGTGTAAAATGTGAGGGCACGACGTATGTATGCTCGCCATAGCTGCCAGGAATGTTCTTCCCTGCTCGAACAGTTCAAAAGGTCCATTGCTCTTAACTACCTTTCAACGTACAAAGGGAAACTATTATGTCACATCAAAACATAACAAAAATTACTTCTATCATAGCAAAACAAATGCCAGAAATGAATCTAGCTGTCAGTATTTGAAAGAAAAATAACATTCAAATAAAACGTAACACTGTAAAAAATTATAAATAATACATATCTGAAATTTTATAATTTTAATATATTGTAGCATTTTAGATATAGTTTACATTTTAGAAATATTTAATATAAATTTCATGTCGTCAAATTAAACTTTGTTTGTGAAGGGCTTTCCATGCAAGAATAATCTATCTCACACAAACAAACTGCATTAGACATATAGGGAAAAAAAACTTTTAAAAGAAATCAAATAAATATTAATTTTGACACACACAGACGTGTCACAGTGTTCCGCCCAGTTCGCCGAACTGCTAAACCTGCATTTGACTTTGTGCCACCAGGCCACGCGTCCTGTACTATATACCAGCTGGGGCCCTGTCAGCCACGGATATCAACTTGTGTCTCTTACCAACACGTGAAATCTTGCCCGACCATGGCGTTGCTGTCAACCAACCCACGTCATGCATCAAGAGTTTTCGTGGCGCCAAATGTGGGGCCACAGCACTTTTACTAGTTACTATAGTGAAGAAGAAATAGGTCAGCACAACCCTGTGGTTCAGTATTACTAGCCAGGAGTCAAACCCTCTAACCAGACTTCAGGGAGTCTGAAGACACCCCGTGGCGCTTAAATCAACCGAACTAGCCAAGATGTCAGAAGCAGACGCTAGCTTAGTCAACCAAGACGCAACTAACGCAATGGCCGAGGCCAACCTCGAAAAGTGCCATATAGTCACCTGCCCTGGCATGGGGTTAAACCAGATAATATGCACACACTGTCAGAATAGCTTCCATTACCAATGTTTCGGATGGACAGACGGACTGAGTTCTACTGTAATGAATGCAGCACCCGCCAGACTGCGTATTGCAAACGAGCTGACTTGCGCCGGGCAAGGTATGAACACTATACTGCATAGATTATGGGCGAACCGTCCACCAAATATGCATAGGCTGGCCAGATGAGCACATCACGTGACAGGGCCTCGTGTATAAATGTGGGGTGTGCAGAGGAATACCACCCAGACAACCCTGGTACTTGCCAGAGCTTGACCACTGCCCGAACTAGCAGCAAGCCTCAACTACTAAAGTTTGCTAGAAGGCCGCACGAGGACCTAATCACATTTACACTTGACTGCGAAAATGAACTCACGAGAATGAGTTTTTCCCTAAACAATGGGTTGGGAGGACCTAGAAACAACAAGGGGAGGGCTCTCGAATAGTGGACGAAATACTGGGAATTCATCACTGAGTGGGGGCAGCTGTTTTCCCAACTCGCCATGCAATTCTCCGGCGAGAAGGTTATAACTCACTTAATTACTGAATTCCACAGCCGTTCGGCTGTGGAATTCAGTAATTCAGAATTCAGTAATCATGCCACCGATGAAGAGGATGAAATATTCATCCGAAGAAAGGTCCAAATGTACAAAAGGAGCTTCCCGAAGGGAACGAAGAAAGCTGCATGCGCCACATTGCACGCATGTTCCTCCCTAAATTGCGTAACCTGTTACAAAACCCGAAACCAGAGACCGTCACTTATAGAGAGAGTGAGAGAAATTGGCCGTAATTACAAGGGACAGCTTCTGCTGGACCAACTGCATGTCAGTATGAATACGGCGCAAGAGAAGCAGCGCGAACGATAGGTATATCCTTCCCTACCCCCTTCCACCTTCATCTTTCCCTAATTGCTGTTTCTTACAGGAATGGCACTTCAACCGAAACTGTCCGGTCAAGCAGATCGGCCAACGGCAGGCAGGCGAAGGGAGAACAACCTGGGCGCTGGACCTCACGCAGAGGCAAGCGGAGATTAAAGGTCCCAAACAGGCGGGAAACGCCACCGATGGGGTGCGAAACGGATCACCACCACCTGCAACCACGGATCCGTCCTCATGCTGAGATTAGATGAGGAAAGTGAACCACCCGTAGCCCCCCTCCCCCCACATTGAAAAGTGGAAATAAATGGGCCGAGAATACTAGCCTTGCTAGACTCCGCAGCCACAGGCAACTTCGTAAGAAATGATTTGCTCACCCCTGAACAAAGGGCATCACTCCGCCCCCATACCCAACTGGTGCCCGTGGCACAACACGACCGGACCCTCAAGGTCGACGGTTGTACCACCCTGACTGTGGGTATATACCGTCACGTGAACCCAGCTGAATTTCTGGTTTCACCCGACATCACAGCAGCAGTGATCTGGGGAAACCCTGGCTACGTCAACAGCAGTGCTTGATGGACAAGCACCAGGTGACACAGGTCTGACATGGCAATCCCACCACCTGTTACCACCGAAGATGTAAACCACCAGCTAGCCGAACCGAAGTTTGCCATACTTAGGCAAATCCTGGACGATCACGCTGGAGCCTTCGGCCAAGAAGGATGGCTACGTCAGATGTGTAGCATCCAACATGAGATATATGAGATTTGGCCCACCAGTAACGTGCCAATGTATAATAAACAATAGTGAGTCCCTGCCCGGAAGTAACACTGTATTGTTGTGACCTAACTTCAGGAGATGAAGGAGCAGGATATCGTGGAACCATCTGATTCGCCGTATAATTAACGCATAGTTTTAGTTCAGAAGAAGGATGGGCAACTACGTTTCTGCGTAAGCTATAAGGATCTGAACGGCGTGACACACCCCGTCGCACCGCCTGCCATCAACCTGACCCACACTCTCCGAGATATAGGGGAAGCAAATATCTTCAGTACCCTTGACATGCAGTCAGGGAACTGGCAGATCGCGGTACACCCCGACGGCCGGAAAAATACTGCATTAACCACTCCAGAGGGCGAAGCCCTGCAATTCTGAGTAATGCCGTTTGGACTCAAGAATGCCCCGTCACCTTCCAGAGCGCCATGTATGCCAAAGTTCTTACGAGTTTCGTGGGGCAGTTTTGTTTCACGTACTTGGGTGACATCATCATGTATTCAAATGATGGAAGAAGCATTGCAGACTCCTCCAGCGAGTCCTGGAGAGACTCGAACTACACAGCCTAATTTGCAAACTTTCCAAGAGTCACTTCGGAAAGACGACTATCGACTACCTGGGGCATGTAGTTACATCCTTGGGGAGGTGCCGCCAAACTGCATCAATATGGGTCATTGAGGAGGCAAAGAAGCCCACCAACAAGAAGCAGTTGCGCCACTTCTTAGGTCTATGTAACTAGCTACGCGATTTCGTTCCAGACATCGCTAGACAGATGGCACCCCTCCACCCACTCCTAGAGAAGGACACACGGCGGTGAGGAGAACACCGCAACGCCTTCCAAGCATTGAAGCAGAGCTTCCAGCATATCGCACAACTCCACAGATTACAAGGGGAGCCCACTAATACTTCAGACGGATGCCTGCCAAAACGGGCTGGGGGCTGTCCTATAACAAGAGAACCCCTCTGGCCAGCCACAAGTTATCGCTTACGCAAGCTGACTCTACGCGACTAAGCAGGAGTGTCTCACCGTAATTTGGGTGGTAAAGAAATACCGCTACTACATGGAGGGCAGATACTTCATACTCGGAACCGACAGCAATGCCCTCTAATGGCTGTGTGAATCCAAGAATGCCAAGGCCAAGCTCGGATGGTGGGAAATGTTCCTCACAAAATTTCATTTTGAGGTGCAACACTGCCTGGGCAAAATGAACGACCTGCCCCTGATTCCAGTGCCACCGGACCAGCAGCCCTCCCTGGGCTCTCTGCTGCTCCAGTCACTCCAGCAGCCACCTTGAGCAAAGCTAAACTTGTGGCTGTGTGCCTCCCAGTTCGCCAGACCGCCTAGCTCGCATTTGACTTTGTGCCGTGTCTCCAGACCACACGCCATGTAGTGTATACCGGCCGGAGCTCGGTCAGCCAGTAGTATAGTCAGCCAGTGATACCAACCTGTCTCTCTGACTGATATGTCAAAACTTGTCCGACCGTGACGTCGCCGTCAACCAACCAACATCACGTGTCAAAGTTGCATACCTCTGTTTTGAGATACTGTGTTTATACGGCACACAAACTCAACTTTCCAAACCCAAGTTACCGAAACTGTTGTTTCAAAAAATGCTATGAAAATACCAACGTTCTGGTTTTCGTTATCATTTTTGTCATGCCAAATATTTGAACATCCTTAAAAAATTCTAAAATTAATAAAAGTGTAGAGTTAATGGGAAGTACAAATGGAATCTACGTCATGTAGCATATTCAGAAAAGTCTGAATTACAGACACAGTTTGGAGTTTCATAAGTAATTGATTTATTACATTTTTTATTCCTCTATTGATTATTTATTTTCCTGGCAGTCTTATTTCTTTTAAAACAAGAAACACTCAATGGACATTTGAAAATAATTTAAGTATATTATATTGGAATCTTAAATGTGTCTGCTGAGTTCATGGTGAATATGGCAAAACATAACTGCTGCAGATAAGTTGTACTGGCCAATTTTTTTAATGTGCATTCGTGATCTTCTTGTGGCAGGTGATCGCAGCAACAAATCGTGTCGACATCTTAGATCCTGCGTTGCTGCGGTCCGGTCGTCTGGACCGGAAGATAGAGTTCCCGCACCCCAACGAAGAGGCGCGGGCACGCATAATGCAGATTCACTCACGCAAGATGAACGTTAACCCTGACGTGAACTTTGAGGAACTGTCGCGTTCAACTGATGACTTCAACGGAGCGCAGTGCAAGGCTGTGTGTGTGGAGGCTGTGAGTTGATATGTCTTAGTTACCTGCATGCAGTTAGGACGTCTGTTGATGCCAGTGTACCATGTAGGCCCCTGAACTCTCTCTCTCTATCTTTGGAACTAAGCCAATCATACGAGTCTAATGATACTTCATCTCGTGTATCCTAGAACTCGCCATCTGATGAAGCTTGCCTAGCCAGCTAAACATTGTGACAGCACATCATGTTGGAAAATGTGTTTGTCTGCTTTTGTGTGTGTGTGTTCGTGTGTCCACGAGTACCACCCTTTGAATACTTGTGCATTCTGTTTTCTTTTTATAATTTAATAAATTATCACCATGTATAGCAAATTACTATTAAAACCTACATTTACTATGCAGGATTACTGTACAACCTGAGCATGTAACAGCAGTCAAAAAACACTATGAACCTACTAAAATGTTATGAAATTCGTTAAACTTTTGTTAAGATGAACTCTTACAAAATTATTTTTAATTTTACTTTGTTTCACAGAAGTACATAACAAATTTTTTATATTGTGAAAAAAAAAGTTGCATTTGCTAAATTCTATATATTTGTGTCCATATTCAATGCTAATCATTGTTGGGTTCCAGGGAATGATTGCATTGCGGAGGAGTGCAACATCCGTCACCCACGAGGACTTCATGGATGCCATTCTGGAAGTGCAAGCCAAGAAGAAGGCCAATCTTAATTACTATGCTTGAAAATTTGTATTTTATTTGTACTGCCAATGAAGGTGCTGTAATTTATAATTTTTCTGTAACTATTAGGTAATTTTCTGTTCTCATTTTTATTAAAATTGAATGGTTTGGTAAAAATACACAGTTTTTATTTGGGATTATCATCTTCTTTAACTTAACTTGTGGTTACCTCCACAGATTTTTTAATTTCTGAGTGAGTAATTTTTTTTTGATTGCAGGTTCATACAATGCAGTTGGCAAAGATATGCTTAATAAAAATCACAGACGGCAGCATGGTGCACATAACGAGGCACTAGCAATACTATTTTTTTAATATGCGTATTCTTTATTCAGTGGTAACATGATTGCTTAGTGTTGACACTACATTTACTAATATTCATGTCTGTATAAGGAATGGACAGCGATAGAACTATAGAAAGTGTTACAGAAAAGCAGGACGTTCCTAATCATCAGTACAGAAGTTATGCAGAAGAATTTCTTTGCATACAACCATAACAATTGTCGCTACATTGTGTGTTTCGCAACACTTGTAATTGCGACTTTTGTGTGAAATGTGTGGGGTTAGATGGTTGTCAATGCCGCGTGCACTTCAAGGGATATAGTCCGTACTGTATAAGAAGGTCGTTTTCTGACAGGTCTGCGAAAGTAGTGCCACTGTTTACGTCTGACTACATGTGACTATGTATCCTTCCGCCATCAGCTGGTCCGTCAAGTCGGGGCTGTATTTTTTATCAACACGCTGTCAGCTAATCCACTTGCCATTGTACTGTTATGCTAAACAAATTTTAAGATACTTTAAGACTGACATCTGTCTAAAAAAATAAGTAGGTTATACAAGTAAAAATATTAAATGTTGCAAATAATTAAATATTTGCTAACTCTTTTTTAATTTGTCCGAGATAGTGAATTTGGGTTAACATTTGCGAGACGGTCTGTTGTATCTATTATCACACTTTGGGCGTTATAGCTAATATATTCGAGTTGGAAATATGTGACGTGGAATAACATTAGAATTGCTTAAAAACTATTCACGCGTCTCACTTTCTACAAACAAGGAGATGGGTTTCATGAGAACAATATGGCGTATAATTTACGTAGACGAACGATTACCGGCCGAATATAAATGACTTTTACTCCAAATCATTTTACATGAAATATATGTTACTTACAATATTATGCAATATTTCTGTGTGCTTTTCGAATTAATATCAAGGACGTGTTGAAAGCGAGGTTGGAGAGGGATGATACGACGTGAAAAAGCTTTCTGAAGTTAGCACAACTTCAGAAAACTTTTCCGCGTCGTATCGTTCTATTGTACATTTCATTTTGAACACCTATACATAACTACATTATCACGAAGTTTAGTTTTTAACACTAACAACCATTGTTTTGTGTCCTTGTAAAATAAAATGCATTAATAAATGTAAGAACTCTTTCTTACCCGCGTATTTTCTGCTTTTGTGATGTGCATTGGCAGTGCACTCAGAATAGCCAACGTAATTTTAACTTTTGTTCGTTCGTGCATCAGCTGATACAGGATTTTGTAAATGGCACTTTGTTTGTTTCGTAAACTTTAAGTTGCCACTCACTGACTGTCAGAAAGTGGCCTTCTTATACCGTATGGACCATACTAAGAATACGGACACATCAAAGGTCGGTGCAAATCACTTGCTTCATATTTCGTACCAAAACTTGGCCAGAGAGTTACTGTTAGAGCAGAATGTTATTTCACATTTTTTTTTTGGTCATGCACAACTTCTTGCATTTTGCAGCGGATCATGCAAAACCTTTATTTCAGGCAATATGTCATATCCCAAAAATAGCAGAAAAGTATGCTTTTGGGCGGACGAAAACTTCCACGGTTATGGGAAAAGTGTCGGGTGTCAGCAGTTTCAGACGTGAAAATTCTACAGAGTGGACCTTTATTGTTTTCCACTGATGGGAGCAACGGTCAGGAGGACTGGAAACTGTACTCAGTAATTGTCACATTTATTACTGAAGAAAGTGGTATGATTATACGTTGCTTCTTTCAGTTGTGGAATGTGGTGATAATACAGTGGGGTGCATTTTAAGGGAACTTGATTTGATATCAACGAAAGAATGTTGAAGTGGGAAAACTGTTTGTTATTCGGGTGTTATTATGCCAACATGATGGTTGGAAAGTTTAAGGGTGTTGTATCATTTTTGAAGCAACAGCATCCTTCAATGACTATTCTTTTAGCTGTTCAGAAAGCAGCTGAAACTTTATAGGTGGGTGAGAATCCAGATAGTTTTATTAGATATGGATTATACAGTATAACCCCGATTTAACAAAATGCCATGGTTACTGAAAATCTTTCTGCTATTTCGCTGTCACGTAAATTCAAATTTACCCATTTTACCACTCCCAACACCAAGAAGTTGTTATAAATTTTTTCTTTTCTTTTTTAAGGTAAGACAGTGTTTTGTCATAAATAGTGAAAAATAACACTTTTATTTAAATTAAATAAAGTAATTCACCAGGCAAATGTTCTGCAAATGAAATGGTAACCCACAAGAACCATAAACGATCTGTAGTTAATGAAAACAAAGTTCAAACATTGTGCACCACTTACCTTATAATGACAGCGAAATCCATTTCCAAAAAAGCCTTGTGTACAAAAATGAGATGATTTATTATTGAAACACAAATTCATTTCAATAAGCAGCAGTCTTTTGGATAGAAATGTATATCCCACAAGGCCGTCGACATCCTCTTACCGCCACAAAAACGAAAACATTGTAGCTCGTACTATGGATATATTTTTTGCCAGCATACATATTTAGGCAATGCTAAGGCCAACTTTCTCACTAAATTGAAATAAATAAACAATTAATTGTTTGTATGCTGCATTACATAATGCCTTCATTTATCCAACAAACTGACGGCCTGTAGCGGAACACGTAGTCAGATGACAGGCGTGCACACAGCTGATGTAAATGGCATTACCTACTTTTCAATAGCAACTGCGACACGTGCGACAGAGAAGCGAGGCGGGTTGCTGGTGCTATCATTGACATAATGTGAAAACAGTAAATAAAATCGTATTCCTTTAAAAAAAATTGCGTAAGTAGGTTGTTAACAGGCAATGCAGTCAATTCCAATCGCAATCCGTAATAAAAATCCAAGAATTAAAGTAAAAAATTAAAGTTATAAAAGCACTACTGAAAATCGTATTACAATGGCGCTTGGCGTGGTCACAAGATAAAAGGTGTCATGGGTTGGAAAGGGGAAGATCTGTAACCCGCATTGTTATTGCCTACCACTGTTGCTATGTGTGTGTGGTTGGTTGGCAGCTAGGCACCAGGAGAGGGTGAGAAGCTAGGGGCTGAAGAGGGATGGCCATGGCGGGGAGGCAGGGGTGAAGAACAATGCAGCCCTTCGTGACAACATGTGTTGAGCAAAGTCTAACTCACTAGGCACGTGTGCTGTCAACTCAAGTCATTGCCACCAATTTTTAAATTGACGCGTGACACGTATTCCGACTATAATAAACACGACTTCGCCTCATCTGGACGTGCCTTTACGTCACCCCAGGCGGGGTTTGAACCCTGAAACAACTTGGTAAGAGTGCCTACATGTACGCCCCTTGTTGCGGGGCCACCCACGGACACATCAGCCAAGATTGTTCGCTCTGTTGTCGGAGACGTCACACCAGCCCCCTGACGTGAAGGAAGCCGGCCCAGCTGCCGAGACCACATTACAGAGCGACCCACTTCAGCTACGAGTGGAGGGATGGCGCTAGGGAGGGCAGCTCTGCCCGCACCCCTGCAGCCTAAACGAGCCCGCGGGCAGGTAGTATATGAGGCCTTGCACCGCCTAGGAATGTGAGTTGTTCTCCAGCTCCAGCATCTCACTCCACCACCTCGTGAGCTGGGTCTCTCTGCTGATACCAACATCTTCAAGACCTCCCAGAAGCTCTACTAGATCTTCACCAGCTAACCCGAAGAAGTCTTCGAACCCCTTGAACTGCCAAACACCCTTCTGGTAATGGCAAACACACTTCCTTCTGGTAGTGGCCCCCGATGTCTCATCTAGACAACGGTATTGAGATACTTAGGGACAGTTGTTGTAATAGTTACCTACGCATCTGCTTAGTTCAGGTCAGATCCAGGTCCCCTTCACCTGGTTTACGTAGTTTACTTCCGGTCAGTTAGTCGGTAGTACCGGCCACCGCTCCTGATGGAATAAGTACGTTTTCTCTCAAACCTCTGCTGACTAGTTTCTAAGGGTGACTGATTTTATCCTCTGTATACGTCAGCCCGCCAGGGTAAAGCAGGAGACAGCGTCTTTGACAAACCCATTACTGAACTTAGTGTAGGACTGCAGGCTCCCTTAACCGGGTGCATGTACGTCATAAACACACGCAGTCAACAGCCACCCATATTGCGCGCAGTAAGGTAGAGCCACAACCACTAACAACACAATCCACAAGGCGGTTAGTCTGCCAGCCTAGCCTTCACTCCGTCCACTGCGCTGAACTGTCGCCGGAAGGAATGCTAGACTGGTTCTAGAGGTGTGCCCACCTTCAGACCCACACCCAACGTCGTCGTTGGACTCAAAGTAAACAGGTAAGGCACTGGGTTTGCTCGGCTTCGGCTTTAGACCATCGTCGCCTACTTCCCCCTGACGAGGCCGATACTTGTAACTACCTTTATGCAGTACACCCAAAGGAATGGTATTAAGTGGCAAGAAACGAAGGCAGTTACAACCTCCAAAGCCAACGGGAACTGCATTCCAGCCCCAACTGCACTTTGCAGCACAACCCCCGGGAAAGATCTGTAGCTGTAACTGTGCCACTTGGGCCGGCTGTCTCTTCATCTTGCAGCTTGTTTACCAGCTAGCAGGCATGTACAGTCTGGTGTGAGCAAC
Source organism: Clitarchus hookeri (assembly GCA_002778355.1). Lineage (NCBI taxonomy): Eukaryota > Metazoa > Arthropoda > Insecta > Phasmatodea > Phasmatidae > Clitarchus > Clitarchus hookeri. The sequence goes on from NQII01000739.1 coordinate 233,493, forward strand.
GAAAGACCTCTCGCGAGCGCGGGAAAGTTATGGCACAACTTTGCGACGTTTGAATTGTTTTGGAAAATTAGCTCCGGATATGGGGAGTTCCGTTCCAGGGAATTCCGGTTAAGGGGTGCTTTACTGTACTACCTAAGTTGTAACATTTGTGCCGTGTGTCGTTAAGGCATATTTATAATATTGCCCCACAGTTGGGCGCCATATTGTAACGTTCTCGCGGCTCGTTACGTTATGTTCATAATATTACAGCCCCACTGTTGGGTGCCATATTGTAACGTTTCGTTCACTCGTTACAGCCGTATTTTTAATATTGCAGCCGCACAGTTAGGCGCCATCTTGTAACGTTCGTCACTTGTTACCTGGCCGATGTTACTTTTGCCACGGCTTGCCCTCGACTAGATCAGAAGGTAGAAACACGAGACTTAGTACAATTGAACGCCAGTTTATTAAGAAAGAAGTTCCAGAGTATTTTGTTCTATACTTTATTTATCATTTGAATGACACAGTTCGCATACGAATTGCCGGTATGCAGAGTACCAACCTCTCACAGACAAATAGAAAAATACCAGTGCAGAAACAGCACCACAGTCTTTTACAGATTATTCACGTGTCTGAAAATTAGCCCGAAGAAATAATACCTGTTGCTACCTCCCACACCGGCGGAGAATTAAAATAATAAAGTTTAGTTGCTGATGTGGGGATTATCGTCCTGCGAACGCGGCCTAGGCTAGCATTGCGTGATGCTTCTGACGACTGCGCTGACCTGCCCTCACGGGCGACGTGAAGTGACTCTCCCTGACGACTGACTTGAATAAGTGAAGGGCGCCAGACAGATGCGTCTTTTGTGCTGCCTCGCACCCCCCTCTCCTGCGATAAGCGCCTGGCATCCGGCATCTGCCAGCAGCGTCATCACAAACTGCGCTGTGTCCCGCGCTCAATATGTTATCTATATTGCTCCGCACGTTATCGAAACCAAAACTGTGTCGCAGGAAACTAAAACTGTGCTGTCAACATAAATGAACCTCTCGTACAACAAAAACTTGTTGACGTTGCCTGAAACTGCGCTGGAGGAACTAAAACTGTCGACGTTGCCTGATCCACAGAAACGAACTAATCTAATTAATGCTGATGCATAACAAAAAACCAAAGTTCGAAACGAAACTGTAACCGGACTACTGATAAAACGTAAACAGCAGACGTCCGTCCGATAACCGTACAACGGCAAGCGTCTGCCCGATAAACAAACTATAGCACAGGTGTGCTCGACAAACAAACTACCACGGGAAACGAGCCACCACGGCTTTAAACTTCCAACCTGATAAAAATATTACGAAGCTTTCCAAATCTACATACACACAAAAGAATTTTACACCAGTGTCCCGAAAAATTACGAATACTGCGTCATTACAAAGTTCAGCAGCACCAAGAGCACCTAAACGGACACTCCCTAACCTCAAATGCTAGTTTGAGGTTAGGGAGTTGTGTAACGTACACAACTAGTTGTGGAACGTTACAATTGTTAACAACTACGTAATGTATTTTTGATAATTCAATCACTAATTGTTTTAAATTACATCTAAAAACAGGTAAAACATAATAATTGCAGGCACTTCTTTGTTTCAAGTCAGCACACAAAAATTTGTGCAAATAAAACACATATGTATAATGAATGTGGTATGGACCAGAACCAAACATTAATAATTTGCGGAACGGATTTGAAATTTACTCTGGTTCCTCAAAGGAAACGTAATCATTTTTAGGTCAGTACGGTAAATAACAAGCATTAAAGGGGCACAGTATGTTTTCACGGACTAATTCTGTTAAAATAATATTACGTCAGTAACTTTTTTTTAAGAGTAATGCAGTGATATCAACTAGAGGTGAGCCGATATGGTTTTTGAGCCTTTTCCGATATTGCCGATACAAACTTACCAATACTGCCGATACTGCCTTGACAAAAAAAAATAACATTATTGCAAGTTTAAAAAAAAAAACTCAATTTTTAAACATTTACCTAAATAAAATTCTAATTGTCTTCGTTTTTATTGTTTTAGTGAGAGGCCTAACTATTACGATAAATGTAGGAACCACATATTAAGCTCAAGCATATTTATAAGACAAAAATAACCTCCAAAAGCATGTCATTAAGTAATGAAACTCTTAAAAAAAACATAACACTTCAAATGGTGCGTACATTCATTCAATGTGCCGTTTTAAGTTTGTGGTACTATAGGACCTTGATTATGCGTTCTTGCGTGTTGCTTACGGTACAAAGAAATTTCACAAATCACTTTCTCTTCCAGCCATATCAGTAATTTTAAAATACAGATTATTTTAATTAAACCAAATAGTGAAACCTCTATTATTCGTTTTTCATGGGACATACTGAAAGAAACTCAGCATGCGGGAAAACTCTACATGTGGACCTCTCTCCTCAAAAAGTAAAACCTAACCTCGAAAAAAAATTATTTTCATCCTTGGATATACTGAGTTGATTGCCTGTAATGAACAGTGGGCATATCTTAAATACTGGATTAAAAAACATATCTCAATCATTCAATATAAGTATTGTATTATAAAATATCGAAATGCACTTAATTTCGAAAATCCGCCGAATGTTTGCATAAAATTCACTAAATTTCTGCTAAATGTAAAAAAAAGTGGCAAAAATTAACAAACTTTATTGAGAACAATGATTTAAAACAGAAACGTGCTAAAAATTGTTAAGTTTGACATTTAAACATCCAATTTTGTGAAATTACATTTCACTTGGCTAAAAATTCTGTTGGCCACAAAATGTTTTTAAATTTCGCCAAATTAAACAACATTCGCCATCTTGTGTGACAGTTGAAATCACTGCATTACTCTTAAAAAAAGTTACTTGCGTAATTTTATCTTAACAGAATTAATGGGTGAAAACATACTGTTCCCCTTTAATGCCTGTAATTTACATGGTTATTTACCCTACTGACCTAAATATTATTACGTTTCCTTTGTGGAACGTGAGTAAAGTTCAAATCCGTTCCGTCCATTATCAATGTTTGGTTCTGCTCCGTACCACAACCATTATACATACGTGTTTTATTTGCGCGAATATTCCATTGCTGACTTTAAACAAAGAAATGCCTGCAATTTTTATGTTTTACCTGTTTCTGACGTGAGTAATTTAAAAACAAATAGTGATTGAATTATCAAAAATAAATTACGTGGTTGTTAACATTTGCACTGGTTCACAACTTGTTGTGTACACTAGCTTTTGAGGTTAGGGAGTGTCTGTTTACCTGCTCTTGGCGCTACTGAATTTTGGTAGTACCAGTTTTAAGAGAGTTTTTCCACAGATAAACAATAGTTCCGAATATATATTGGTTTTCTGACAGAATATCTGATCAATGTATGCGGGTAAATTAATGATTTAAGGGCGTAGCATGCGGGTTGTTTTTTTAACATTGTTTATATAGGATATTTGTTGGGACCATCCAAAAAAATATTGACTGATACGGGAACGCAACAATGAGGTTTCACTGTAGCACAGCATCATCTTAGATTCTTAGGGCAAAATATTGGTTATAATATCGGCGATTCAAACTTGAATTGCGCACAATTCCGATAATTACGATATCGGCTGGTTTCGATATATCGGTACCGGTATCGGCTCAGCCCTAATATCAACTGCCACACAAGATAGCGAGTGTTGTCAACTTAGCAGACTTTCCATTTAACATTGGCGAGTGATGCATTAATGCATTAAGTGCATTTCAATATTTTATAATACAATATTTGTTTAGAATGATTGAGATATGTTTTTTCATCTAGTATTTAAGATATGCCCACTGTCCATTACAGGCCATGTACTCATAATACCCAAGCATGAACATAACGGTATATATATAGAGAGAGAGAGAGATATATATATATATATATATATATATATATATATATATATATATATATATAGGTAGGTAGATAGGGGGTGGGTGTGTGTGTGTGAGTGAGTGAGTGAGAGAGTGAGTGAGTTTACTTCAAATATCTCTCTAAAGAACAACACTTTCGTGTGCAAACTGTGTTTCACAAAATTAATGACACTGTTGGTTAATAATCAATTGTCAGAACAAACATTTAGTTTTTAAAAACTCTACAAAAAATACAGTTAAACATTTCCCCACTAAATATTAACTAAAATCTTTGATTTCTTTTCTGAAATGTATTGTGATGTGTTTGGCAAGGTGACTTGATGATATGAAGCTCCTACCACACTGCTCACACTTGTAGGGTTTCTCTCCTGTGTGTGTTCTTATATGTCTCGTTAGGTCAGATAACTGTGTGAAGCTCCTACCACACTGCTCACACTTGTAGGGTTTCTCTCCTGTGTGTGTTCTTATATGTCTCGTTAGGTCAGATAACTGTGTGAAGCTCCTACCACACTGCTCACACTTGTAGGGCTTCTCTCCTGTGTGTGTTCTTATATGTCTCGTTAGCTCACATAACTGTGTGAAGCTTCTACCACACTGCTCACACTTGTAGGGCTTCTCTCCTGTGTGTGTTCTTATATGTCTCGTTAGGTGACATAACTGTGCGAAGCTTCTACCACACTGCTCACACTTGTAGGGCTTCTCTCCTGTGTGTGTTCTTATATGTCTCGTTAGGTGACATAACTGTGCGAAGCTTCTACCACACTGCTCACACTTGTAGGGTTTCTCTCCTGTGTGTGTTCTTATATGTGTTGTTAGGTTACCTGAGTCTGTGAAGCTCCTACCACACTGCTCACACTTGTAGGGTTTCTCTCCTGTGTGTGTTCTTATATGTGTTGTTAGGTTACCTGAGTCTGTGAAGCTCCTACCACACTGCTCACACTTGTAGGGTTTCTCTCCTGTGTGTGTTCTTATATGTCTCGTTAGGTCAGATAACTGTGTGAAGCTCCTACCACACTGCTCACACTTGTAGCGCTTCTCTCCTGTGTGTGTTCTCTTGTTTGTGCTAGAAATCCTCTCTGGGGAACATCTACCACTGTGCTGGTACTGTTCCTCTGGCAGTTCAGATGTCCCCGGGTGAACTGAGATTGCCGCTCTGTTGGTGGCTTGGTTGGAGCTCTGCACAGTGCTGCCACTTCCTCTGCCAACAGCAGCACTCCAAATTTTCCTACGGCAGAACTTTATGTGTTTGTTCCAGTACAGAGGGTTGCTGAAGCCAAGACCACAATCCTTGCACAAGAACGCTTGGTCTGAAACAGGAAAAATGAAAACTAATTTAAGTATACTTGCTTATGGACACATTAGTATTGGAATGAAAAATGTATGTGCACAAAGCAAACTTTTGGTTAGAAATAAGTGTGTCAAACATGACATATATATGTAATGACTTTTTTACTCATTATAAAAAGCAGCCCATTTAAAAAAAGGTTAAGAGTTAAAAAAAAATGAAAACATATATTTTATTCATTTTTAATATTAAAATTTTTATTAGTACTGGAATATTAAATTTTGTTGCTCAAGTAACATTGATTCATATTTCAATATACATACTAACAAATAATACAGCTTTAATGTGATGGGCATACAAGTGATTTACATTTATTTAAATCACTTCAAAACAGATTTCTGCTTTCTAGAAATTTTTCTGTGTAACTGAAACTGGGTTTCATCATGTTTGTACCAAACAAATAAGATAAACTACACAATTATATCTTTTATCAGATGCAGGATAGAAGTCTGGAATTATGAAGGTGTACGGGCATTGAACTCTACGTACTAGAACACAAGTTTCCTATAAGCAGTTCAACTACATTGGAACACAATAAATCTGGTTCTCTCGTAAATGTAAAACTCGTGAAGTACATCAATTTTAATACACATGCCAAATTATTTTAGTTTATAAAGATTTGGTTGAAATTATTCTTATGCCAAGAACTATATAATGACTGTTCAGCTCTTTTGCTGATTTAATTTACAATGGATTGTGTAGAGGTGTGCGAAGCTTCAAATGTTTGAAGTCGAATCAAAGATTTTTGTAGATTTATCTTCTAATTAAAAAATCATAGAGTGAAAAGTCAAAGATTTTCACAAAATGTTTAGTCCACAGAAATTAGTATCAAAACCAGCTGTTAGTATCATTAATCAAGGCATACGAACTTTAGACTCTGTGGTATTTTCAGAAATAGAAATAATGAACATTTTGCACATTAAACTTTGCTAAGCATTCAAACTTTTAATTTCACGGTACTGTAATTTTTTGGTTGCATTCAGAAGTGTAATTAAACATTGCTAGTTAAAACAAAATCAAACCTAAAAACATATCACTGTAAATAATTCACAGCTAAAAAATACTATCGCTATGACTTGCCTTAGTATTTGCAAGTTTCTTCAAAACTATAAAGTTATTTTTTTGGGAAGTGTGCATCATGTCTTTGAGCAATGTAATGTTGACACATTGACGTGGTTATTGTTATATTCACGGTTGCTTTGCACATAAATGTTAACGTAGATCTTCCACAAAAAAACTAGATGAAACTATACTACTTCTTATTAATATACTTCCAAAGTATTTCTACAAGGTGTCAAGATTTTCGAAACGACCAAAAAACATAAATAAAGGGATACTATATTCCTCGGAACAGTTGGCTGCAGTCCGACCAACATTTTTCAAGCAGCAAAAAAATTCCACACGTGCTGTTCACTCTGTCTCCCTCTTGCACCATTTCCGGACTTTCCCCATAGCTGATGAGCTCGCACTACTTTTGTCTTTGTTTATGTGTAATATATACCTTCATTTCCGCAAGAGTAATTTTCACATTTTTCATTAATGAGCAGATGTGAACTGTTTTTAGCGATGAGCGAAAATTCACTACATGGCGCACAACTGCCAAATCGTACTGTTACATATAATTTATTTGAGAGAAACAGTGATCACACCACTTGTGCAAAGCTTGCATGAAAGTGTTATTCACACCATAATGTAAGGACAGTAATAGTTATAAACTGTTGTTTTAGGAATTTAAAAATTTTGTTTTGCATTTAATTTTTAATGTAAATGAGTACTTGTGGGAAAGATTTCAATGAAATTCTCTGTGTGGCCACGGGAAAAACAAGAATTATGTGGAAGAAAAATCATAAATTACAAAAAAAGAAAAAAAAAACACTTCAATTTTCTACAACACATAAGTAAGATAAATTTTACTTTTTTTTCCAACTGTTGGAAAGATAGCTGTGACTAAACATACGGAAATGTAACACAAATAATACCCTTTAAATAATACTTAAATTCCAACTCCACACAAATCACACAGATATACCTTGATTCCAAGGAGACATTTGTTACTGTGGTAGAAAATTGTTAAGACGAATTAACATCAGACACACATGAACACCTGTAATTACCAGAAATAATTACTTCCAAATAAATTTCTTACTGATAAAGAATGTGATTCATATATACTAAATTTTCTGAGCATTAGTAAAATTCATTATATATATATATATATATATATATCTCTTCCTCCCTCTTCCCATCACTTTCTCTCTCTGTCTCTCTCTCTCTTTTTTTCTTTTTCTTTTTTTATCATACCCTTGAGTAAAGGCTTACACTCAGAAGGATTCGCTGCCATGGAGTCTCAAGCATCCCATACTCTTGCAGCCTTCAAATTACACTAAAAATATTAAACTGGCGCATTTAGACTTCTTCATTAGCCTGCGCACATTTATGACACTTGCAATGGCTCTCCATTGCCCCCTGCCTCATGATAAGCGGTCTTATAAAAGATTTAAATAAATTTAGCAGGAGGTAATTCTACGTTAACCGACTGCTATCGTTTATAGAGAGAAGAGTCCCTGGGCTTACAAAAGTGTAACCCTTTCCTGCTTAATAAAATCAAGGATTAAACAAGGTTCCTGATAAGGGAATTTTATCTATAAGAAGTTAAGTTATTTCCTAGGTGGTCACAAATGTTATCAGAATACAATGATATGGTTTGACAAGGAGAAATCACACAAATTAAGCAACAGTAACTATATCTGTGACATTAAAACGTTCAATTAATTAAATTTCAGAAAATTAGTGACATAATCAAAATAAAATTTCTACTATCAATTGAAATGTAAACTGACAGATGTAAACATTGAAATTAACTCATAATATTTACCAATAGAAATGTCTGTGTATAATGTAAACAAATAGTAAAATTTTCTTATATCTTAACATAGTAATAAATAATTGTGAACACAACAGAAAAATGTAGAGGAACTTCAATAGATCGTTCCTGTATCCACGTTTATTTTACAAGCTCCATAAAAACTTTATTTTTAAACAACCGGTTATAAATGCCAGTATAAATGGTTTTTAATGTTTTTTTAATACATTTTGTATGAATGTAATTTTTTTTCCTGATTGTCGTTGAGGGCAATTATCCTGTTATCCAGAATTATATGCGTCAATATCATAAACGTTAACATACTCATCATTTACACGCATGAGTTGGGCTGAAACACGTACCACATCTGATATATCTTTTTGGAAGAACTGCACACTTTCCTTATAAGCAGTGGAAGTTGACCCTCTTGCCCCGAGGCCCTAACTCCACCATCCAGTGAGATTATTGTCTAGTCCAACACTGACAAGGGTCCCTGGAGAAGGAAAGGGGTGCCAAATGGGACTGGATACATGGAGGAGAAATAGGGCGTAGATGTGGTCCATTGAAAAATAAACAGAACAGAAGATGATGTGTCTCATAAAAAACTGTGTAGTTTTTTTGTCGAAGAGGAGGGATTTGTTGACCTTATGACTGACTGAATGTAACACCAAATTACCACATTCCTAGTCGCACCACATTCTTCAACAACTATGCACCTGGTCTTTTGCAGAAATGCAAAATGCTAAAAACAGACTACCCAGCCCTACAGTCATTCAGCATTGCCTCTGATGGCTGGACATCTGCAGGTGTGGATAAGTATGTGGGCATCACTTGGCACTATTTAACACCTCAATTTGTAGGCAACTCTCACCATGGATATGAATGAATCCAACACCAGTCAGAACATAAGTGCAGCTTTGTGCCAGACACTGGAATATTGGGGAATACCAGTGCAAGATTCAGTTAATCCAATCTACTGTGCCACTCGTTCATTCATGCCAGTTCGGTGTTTTGCACAGCTTACAGAATGCTATTATTTTTACTGAAGCTAAGAAAGAAACAGTATGCGTGGCCACACTAGTGACAAAGTGCAAGGCAATACTAGGCCTATACAGGCGGAGCAGTACAGCTAGATAGAGTTTCGCTCTACGCAAAGAAAATTATAACTACCAGAGTTACTGTATAAGTAATTCGATATGTTGACACTAGGTGATCCAGTGAACACCAAATGTTGAAGGGTCTGCGGTGCCTGAATGGTTAGCCTGCTCGCCTACCACCAAGATGAACTGGGTTCAATCCCCAGCCGGCTCACTCCTGGATTTTCGCATATGGGAATCATTCTGTACGATGCTGCTGGTCGGTGGATTTTCTCGGGGATATCCCGTTGCCCCCTTCCTTTCATTCTGGCGCTGCTCCATACTCACTTCAATCGCCCTCATAGGCTCTCAAGACCTGGAAATGCAGGCTGCGCTGAGAGCAGAAATGGCTAGCCTAAAACACCAGTGATGTGCAAATGCTTACACCACAGGAATGGAGACATGAGTGGGCTTGTAGAGAATATTCACCTCTTGCAGATGCAACAGAAGAGCTGAATGGCCATAGATATCCCACTTTGCCTATGGTAATGCCAATTTTGCACTGTTTAGAATCACACCTGACAAGTTGTATTCAACGTAAAACAGAAGGAATTATGTTGAAGGCTCGGCTTTGCCCCTTTTGCAGAAATTTTTCATTTTTGAGACATAATTTTGGATTCATAGTAATTACTGACAATGTACGATTATAGTACATTTACCTTTTGCAAGGTGTTTAATATTTTTGTGTGTAACTTTAATTGTGTGTTGTCTGCTTGTAAAATTTTTAGAACTTGGTAATAAAATATAAATATGTTCTCAACTTTTTACAACAAGCAAATAACGCAATTAAAATTATGCACAAAAATATTAAACAACTAGTAAAATGTAAATTTTCTATGATCGTACATTGTCAGTAGTTACTATGAATCCAAAGTTAAGGCACGAAACAAAGAATTTCTGCAAAAGGGGTGAAGCCGAGTCCTAAAAACAAAAAAAATCTGGTATCTACAAGGAAGACTGTATACTTGCCTGCAATGATTGCAGATTCAAGATTCCGAGGAGCTTTGGTTAACCAAGTAGTTGCTGTTGCTACTTTAGAAAGTGAATTAAGCAAAATGAATGTACAGATCCATGCTTGCTAAGATGAAGTAATGCAAGAGCCAAGGAGTAGCATTTCTCTCTGGTCTGCATTTGTAGAAATGCTCGATGAGTCAAAATGTGGTTATTGTGTTGACAAATTGAATAGATACCGTATTTACCTGAATGCAAGAAGAGAGTTTTTTCTTGTGGCAAGGGTAATAATTTCTAATTTGTCTTGCTTTCGCATATTAATTTTATCTCAGAACGTTTTGGTAAAAATTTTCCAGTAAAATGTTTACATATGTTTTGGTTATTGATTTTTAGGCAAATAATATTGTTTTCGCTGTCAAAAATGTTGAGAGAGAGAGATATACATATATATATATATGCGAAGATGCAAAGATGCAATGCTGGTTGCTAGGTAACCACTTCTCCTCCTGTCAGACGTGTAAGGGGGAGGGATCATGCCACAACCAGACTAGCCGTCGCGGAATCACTGACACCATATCAGCTGAACTGGAGAGCACCCGGCAGTGATACGATATGTAACGGCAGCGCGTTTAACATATCTCACGTCCCGTTATTAGACGTTCGCATAAATAACCAGCTTAAAAACAATTGTTGCAGGAAACCTTAAGTGGCGGGACTGAAAGATATTTTGATTGATGCAATATCCAATAAACTATAAAAGCGGGTGATTGTATCATTATTTGTAGAGGAATTTTGCTACAAGCACTGAAAATTAACTGTGAATACAGTTTATCGGTACATGAGTTTTGAATACATTGAGGGTCCACTGTACTCACTGCGTACGAGTTTGGAGTCTGATTGGAGGAAGGCAGTCTTGTCTATGCCTAGCTCCAGACCGTACTCATCTCCGTACCACACCAGCAGCTCTGTGTGCATTGGCACGTCCTTGAAAGTCCTGTAGTAGATCTGCCTCTTGTACTGGAATGCTATCAGGTTCTGCTCCTCTTCGTAGCGAGCACAGTTCACGTATCTCATCCAGTTGGACACTCTGTGGTCCCAAGCGTCCACGCAGAATTGTGAGCCACGCCTCTGCTTTATCTATGAAAGTACCAGTGGCGCCGAGTTAGTTACGCTGTGAAAGATTCAGAATGTCTGCAGTTAATTTAATTGGTTACTGTTGTAGTCACAACGTTACCTTACACCTGGCACACCGTATTTATAACTAACCAACATTCCAAATACATTTTTCTCATTTCTGCACTGAAATTGTATATAAACAGTGGCTGTTTGTTCATACAATCATAGTTTTAACCAATGTTTCTGTGAGTGAGTGTGAGTGAGTGAGTGAGTAAGTGTGAGTGAGTGAGAGTGGAGAGATTTGGGCAGTTCTTAACATCGAGGTCTTGAGAGCCGATAAGGTTAAAGCGAGGTGAGTATGGAGCAGCGCTGGAATGAAAGAGTGGGGGAAACGGGAAATCGCTGAGAATACTTTCCGAAACCCAGGTTACTGAAACTCTTTTCATCTGACTATATACACAAACTGAAGGTCACTTCTGTTATGGCCTAATAGTCCTGGTGAACCTCAAGGGATGAATGAACCAGTAAAAGAGGGTGGATAATGGAGGTGGAGAGGTAGAATGCTGGAAGTGAGGGAACGAGAATGTATCTGGCTGTCGTCAAATGTGATGGTGTGCCAGAGAAGCGGAGGCCACATTGGGAGGAAGACTTGCCATAGTTTCACAGTCCAGAGTTGTATTTGTGAGTTAATTTGTACACTTCCACGCAGCTGGTGGCATGTCTAAAAAAAACTTAAGTGTAATACGTTTGTAGGCTTACATGCGACTGATGGCGTGTACTAATACTAAGCGTAATAAGGTGTCAACAAACAGTAGTAGAAACCCAAGAGAAATGCAAGTTGTAATAACACAGGCAAAATGAGAAGGCAAGGGAGTAGAGTACAAGGGCAGGACAAACACTGAAGGTAGTCGGAACACGGAGAAACATTCAGCCGCCCGAGAGGTGGAGGATGGTCGCAGTTAAAAGGTATTGGCTAGTACTGGTGGTATAGAAAGGTGGTATTTTTTTGTAGATATTAGCTGGCAGGGCCCATACAGTGCTCACCAAGAAAAATGCAATGTGCAGTAACAAAAAACAACAACCTCTACAGTGCCTGCTCACGTCATGTGTATTTAAACTAAAAGAAAGAAATCACATCTTATAGTTTAACATTTTTCCGGCACATGTTGAATTTTCCGGAGAATGTGGATTTTAATTTGGTTATGAATTTGTAGAAAAAAATGGTTATATTTACTTTTACCATTTTTCCAGCCTTGTTTAATAGAATATCATTTTAGCCGCATCTACACAGCATCTGATTCACGCAGTCTAAATGCTAATGTAAAAATGTTTCTTTCCCCATCCTCCAATATATTTAAAAATTCTTTTGAGATAAAATTTAATTAACACATAGCTCATAAATTTAGATAAAATTGTGTTTCTGGCTACATTAAATTTAATTAGTGTTTAAAATTAAATTTTGCTGTTATGTGTTGTATTAAATTGAATTTCAGTGTTGGTGGTGTATTGACTTGAATTTCAGAGTTATTTCATTTTTATTTCTATTCACCATATAATCTTGCCTCTAGATATCAGTGTTCATTTATAACAAATACATTTTAATTCTTGCCTCCCCAATACCTAATTATAATCAGCGCCACTGTACTCGTTAGACAAGCCAGTTTCTCAGCTTTCAAAAATAAATAATTTAAAAGCGATTGGTGTTTTTTTTTAAATCCTTTGGTACTGCATTTCTTCACTCGTGACTTACATCCATAATGCAGAATTTCCCTAATTTTATTCATAGAAAATTAATTTTTCTGTTAAAAAGAAAGTGAACAGCTGTAAACATTACTTAANTGTGAACATTACTTAGTCAATTTCAACCATTCTGACTTAGAAGGTAATGCCAATAGTATATAGTATGTATGTATAAAAATGAGAACACAGTCTATGGGAGCAGTGATGAGGGTGTTAAGGCGCCCGTCTACCTGGAAATTTTTCCCACGTTTAGGCCGAGAAGCGTGGTAGCGATAAGGGCGAAACTGCCACGCGCATCAAGTACGCCATCGCTGCTAAGCGCAAGGCTCTGAACTGGCATGCAGTGTTCTCGTCGTGCTGCGTGTACCTATGGGACTTTCAGCGGTGACCATATTATTTTATTAGTGGGAAGTCTTTAGGAAGGTTCAGTGCAGGCCCCTATAGTAGTTTTGTATGTATCTGATGCGTGCATTTTGAGCTACAGCGCCTTGGAAAGGCCTTTTTTTTTAGCGGTTTTGGAGTACTCTGAATTGATGTTTCTAACGTACGTGATATTTTGAAAGTACTTAACAGCCCTCGTCTGAAGTGTGTGTTCTTTTCGTAGATCAGCACGTTGGACGCACGCTTAATAGTTTAGTTGAAAAACGTGTATTTCGAACACTCTGCAACGCAGTTGAAGCGCCAGGTAGACGGGCGCCTTAAGAGCTGACTTCTGCAGGCTGCATCATTGTAAACGAGGAATTTGGCTCTGTCAACCACAGTTGGTTGCAGCAGCTAGATGTTTGCTCAAGACACGAGATACCCACCTGCCATCCGTAGCCAGACTTCTTGGTGGTGTCTGTGATGACGCCTTCGTACGGCCCGAACAAGATCCCTTTCTGCAGCAGCATTGTGGTCCACGCCCCTTTCCCACCTCCAGGGATCGACGAATCTGCGACAGCTATGCAGGCTGGAGCAGTCTTCTCTGCTCTCTGCAGGTCGCTGTCCGACTTCAGCACCTGGAGTTTGATAAAGTACCTATATACTCTGATATATAATACATTCAAGGTTACTTCCAACATTTCTAAAGCCCTGCTAAAGTACTACTTCCAGGATATTCCTCCACCTCATGCAAACAAAGCTTAACTAAGTCTTGAAAATGATATCAAAGGGACAACACACCGCATCCATGCGCACTCAGTGTAATATAATATTTTGCGTACAAACTATTTCTTACTAGGCATTACCAACACACCTATTTTCTCTTCTTTTGTTCATATTAATTATAAATGAAATATTATAATTTATGTATAAAATATAAGTAAAAGTTCAGTTTTGCCAAAAATAAGGTAGATACATGTTTACTCAATTATAAAATGCTTGTGGTACATGGTATATTTAGGAAATGACCAAATGCATCATACATGGATGGGGTGGTGTTTTCAAAAAGTGTGAAGAAACCATAAATAGAACATAATACTCATGACGATAATAAATAACTACAGTAGAACCGTGTTATATAACATTCCTGCATACATCATCATTATTTCATGGTCCCACCATGTCTCCATAAGGCGTAAAGGTTTCATTTCCTGCTTACAACAATGTTCGTGTTTTAATAGGGTTCTACTGTATAATATAGGCTGTTGACAATTAATTGAGTACTGTGCAAACCTTGCTGAGGATCTACTTTTCTCCTCACTTGGTGTCCTTTCACTACATGTAACATTGCCATTGAACGTCACACTTTATTCATCTGTCATCCAAGTGAAGCTGTGGAATCTTTAAGAAATTAATATGTTAATGTGCGTATTCATGCTCTTCTGTGTGTAAAACAAGAAAAACTAACTTCTGTAGCAATAAATTTACACATTACACTCGCAGTACGTCACTGCCAACTTAACTGGGACCCCTCGTGCCAGTGTGTACTATAGCACACGTGTAGTAATGGGCAGTGAATTTTTTCAAAAGTTGATTATAAAAGTGCTTACTTTCCTATGAACTGCCTTTATCAGTACTATGTTCCACACACACAGGTGGAAAAAACAAGCGTAACATATGTAGCCGTGTACAAGAGGTCTATTTTCAAACAATTAATACTAGCTATTGTAGATTGGGGTAAACAACTGTAGAGTGTACAACAGTGAAAAGTCAAAAACCATTTCAGTGGCAAAATGGTAAAATTTTACACTGCAAAAACAATGAATAGAAAAATATTTGGAGATAAATAAATACAAAGAAAAACATTCCACTCTTTGCAGAGACACTGATGATTACTGATTACTCTCATCATATGTTGCTCTTTACTTTCCTGTTGTAATGTGTGACCATGAACTCACTTTACATGCGAGGCGATCAATGCCAGTAGCGGTCACAAGAGCTTCAAGATATTGCTGTCTTGTATTTGGTTTTTCTTTCGTTTATGTTTTGCTTGTTAATAGCATTCTCTTAGCTGTAGTTTATTGTCAGTCAACTATGTTACTTCCATTTTATTCTCTGCATTCTGAAATAATTGAATTAATATGTCTTCAATTCATACTAGTTGAGCTTCCGATACCTGAAAACACGAAGTTACGCATCAATTCTACTTAACTGTAAGTCTGAACCTTTTAATTTCTGGATTCCGTACCGCTCGTCATATTTTCGTGTCCCTTAATCCTTTACAACCAGAGGTCCTGGGATAAGTTTAATTATGAAGACTCAGCTACTGATGGCAAGAATCTAGGCTAAAGAATGTTATTTTCACTGAAAAGTTCAATTAAAATAAATATGTGGAGATATTTGGCTTTCACTACACCTATTGCATAAATCAGAAGTTTCACAGTAACCACAAGTAGAAATGAAAGAAAAATAGAGATATATAATTATATTTCAGATGGCACCAACTGTGGGGCCCGGATTAAGGAAGGACATGGAAAATATAAATAAAATTAAAATACTGCAGGAATTAGTAAATAAAAGCTAATCTATGAGTAATTAAGAAAACATTGAGAGTTCAGGAATCAGTTTTATGCTTTGTTGTGTAATCTGCTTAGTAGAACATTTGAACCTGGAGAAAGAAGTTGCGAACTGTAGTGATGCTGGAGAAGGTCAAGAAAACATTGTTCATAACAAATTTTCTCAGCATAACGCAATCAATTATTCGTTCCACCATAGAGATGATAGCATGGAAGGCATTGATCGTGACTTGCAGGGAATAACTCTGCTACAAAACTCGTCACCTGTGCCATCGCAAATGTCAGAGGTATCGTCGCCAGTAATTTCAAATTTAGTGCAGAGTTTTCTGGATAACGACCCAATGTTCGTAATCATGAATTTATCTAAGCATGTTGAGATGAACTAGGCAGCTATACAAAACAACCTGGTAACTATGCAAAATCACAGTTTATCCATAACACAGTAAGCATTACCCAGGCAGCTCAAGCTTAACTTAAATCTGAAATCCAATGTTCAAGAAGCTTTGCGGGCTGAGTTGCAATTGGTAAGGTCCTAGTTTCAAAACCATTTGACTTCTTTTAGAGACGAGGCAGTAAATGAAATACTCGATAATCTAAGGCCACAGATAGAATACGTTTCCTGTATGATAAATCGGACATCGGAACAGTGCTTAGCACGTGACTAGCGCATGGGAGCTGAACTTTTTGCGTTGTGTGACCATTTGGATAGGTTGCAGCTGAACAGTTTGAATACCGATGGCTCAGTGGAACAGGAGAGGTGGGCCATTGAACAAATAAACCATTGCGTCCAGGAAATAGAGCAGTCTTTAAATTCACTAAAGCTGGAATGCGAGGCCGCTTCCACTCTTCCTATGCCTACTGCTGTAATTCCTCAACAACTGGCAGTGCAGTAGGTCGCGATGCCTAGTACTTCACGTATGCTATTGGACGAGTTGGCTAATTTCCATGGCCAAGAAACTGAAAACCCTATGTCGTTTTTGCGTCACTTGGAACGTTACTTCGAAGTCTGTTAAATTGCCAGTAACGAAGCTCTACAGTATGTAGATCTGTCATTGAAAAGCAGTGTAGCACACTGATAGGAGCTAGAACGTGAAATTGTTCACTCGTTTGACGAATTTCGTCAAGTGTTTGCTGACAAGTACTGGAACTTCGAAATTCAAGGTAGGCTTCACGCTCGCCTGCTGAATGAATTATTTTTCCCCAGTCTCGGGAACCTAAATTCACCAACTTCTGGTACAGAATTCATTTCTCTCATCTTACAACAGCTGCCTAGAAGGTATCACTTACATTGGATTGGCCGTACCAACTTGATCATACTGCAGTTTAGTTAGGAAATATTGCAGTTTGCTAGCCTCAATGCGATACCGCAAGGAAGAAACGAGCTGCAGCAGCTTGATTGTTCACCATCTCCTGGAGGTCGACAACAAATTTGAGTGTTGACATATCGAGTGGGGCAAACAAGCCGCCAATCGCCTCCCAAAGTTCAATTGAAAAAAGGAAATAGTAACCGTATTAATATTATTTCACGCCATCGCAGTCGCAATGGCATAATTGGCGCAGGAAACAGTGCGATGAACGTGATTCAGAATCCTAACCAGAAGATCCAAGAAAGAGAAAGCCAGATAAGGTAGAATTTCCTGACTGCCCAATCATCAGAAAAATTGGAGGGCTGAAAATGAAAAAAACTCCTGAGACACATAGTGGAACACCAGTGAGGTTGAAATATTACAACAAAGGCACACCATCTCCTAAAGATAGCATATCAGGAGAGGCTAAATTTGACGCTTTTGCTACACCGTTCGAACCTAAGCATGACTTGTCAGGTACATCACAGTATTATCACTGCCTGACACAAGATCGAAAGAAGTCAAACCAAATGAGGTTGGGGTTGACGGCACCCGAACACGTCGACCGGAAATGCGTTTGAAGGAGTGCAGGAAATTACAGTTAAGGTGAATTGGCGTGTGGTTTGCACTATAGCATTACGCGAATCTGAGAGAGAATTTTTAATATGCGATGATGAGACGAATACGTGTGTGATGCACTAACCTTTGTCCGGAACTTAATGTATTTGTCTATGGCATATACTGTATGTCATATAAGTTGGCTAGATTCTGACAGTCATTGAGTGGCAACTTAATGCATATGAAACAAACAAAGTGCCATTTACAAAATCCTGTATCAGCTGATGCACGAAGGTACGAAAGTTAAAATTACTTGGGCTATTCTGAGTGCACTGCCGACGTACATAACACAAGCTGAAAATGTGCGATAAGAAAGAGTCCCTAGATTAATTAATACATTTTATTTTACGTGGTCACTAAACAGTGGTTGTTAGTGTTACAAACTAAACTTCTTGATAAAGTAGTAATGTATAGGTGTTCAAAATGAAATGCACAATAAAACGATCCGTATCCAAATGTAATGCAACTTCGAAAACTTTTTCATGCATCCAGACTCTCCAACCATGTGCTGCCATCTTGTGAGGTACGGGCACGACTCATAAGAACCTGTACCACGCCATCTGTTACAACACGCCCTTCCACGCTATCTGTTATCCATAACCTGAACTACACCCAGAAACAGATTATAGTTTTGTTGTTATATGCGCATATACTGTAAAACTTCGTTACTGGCAATTTGACAGACTTCGAAATAATGTTCCAAGTGACGCAAAAACGACATACGACATGGAAGCTGAACTTTCTGCTTTGTGTGACCATTTGGATAGGTTGCAGCTGAACAGTTTGAATACCGATATCTCAATGGAATGAACAGGAGAGGCAGGCCATTGAACAAATAAACCATTGTGTCCAGGAAATAGAGCAGTCTTTAAATTCACTAAAGCTGGAATGTGAGGCCGCTTCCACACTTCCTATACAATTGGCAGTGCAGTAGGTCGCAATGCCTAGTACTTCACTTATGCTATTAAATGAGTTGGCTAATTTCCATGGCCAAGAAACTGAAAACTACAGTATGTAGATCTGTCATTGAAAAGCAGTGCAGCACACTGGTGGGAGCTAGAACTTGAAATTGTTCACTCGTTTGACGAATTTTGTCAGGTGTTTGCTGACAAGTACTGGAACTTGGAAATTCAAGGTAGGCTTCACGCTCGCCTACTGAATGAATTATTTTTCCCCAGTCTTGGTAACTCTCGCGAGGAACATCTGACCTCCATGTATGAGCGCACTCTGCACCTAAATTCACCACTATAGGAACAGCAATACACATTGGTTTACTCGTGCCACCAATAGATACTGTTGTAGAATAAATAAAGGTGTCTGGGGTAACTTTGACAAGTGGCATTGTATTTCGTTGGCATGCATACCTGGTCAATGTCAGACTGTCACCTTGGCTGATGTAAGACAAGAAAATTATAAAAAAGCATTCAGGGTTTGCTTACTTACAAATAAAACATACAACATTCTTCTTAACTATAAAAAATGGGTCATTCTCATCATCCACCAATTATTAAGAGTGGGCACTTTAGTTAATATTATATAATGAGACTTGTCAATTTAACGCTGGCTACTAGCAGTCAAGTCTTCACAAGTGCCATTTCTGGCTTCAAGATGACAAGTTGAAGTTTAGTTTAATCCTTGTTTTACTCCAGTCAAGTAAGAAAATGCAATTTCCATCAACCTTGTAGCATGTTTGTTCTCTGGCACCTGAGCCGGAAGGAAACAGTGAGTTCGTTACTTCTGATAGTAATAGTTCTGTACCTCTGTTGTTTGACTACCACATCCATCATGTGAAAACAGCCCTTCCCAGTTCGGCAATCGCAGAACATTGGCTCAGTTCTGTCTGTTTTCTGCGTAAACTCTGACTGGGCTGACGCTAACACCTGGCCAGAGGCACCAATCACCAGGACTCTGTGCTACACACTGAGAATATGATGGGTATTATCTCGGCCACTTTGGTGTTTCCGCACCCTTTCATCCTTCTCCCCCCCCCCCCCCCCAGTTTGTGTGAGCCTAGCAATACTTCCTCCCCCCAGGATGTCATCATCAGTACAGGAGCATCAGTACATGGGCTGAGATAATGCTAATGGGACTGATGTTACTCTGGCCTGGCACAAGAGTCAATAACTAGGATCCATGCGNCCCCATTTTGTGTGAGCCTAGCAATACTTCTTCCTCCCAGGATGTCATCATCAGTACAGGAGCGGGAGCCACACATGGGCTGAGATAATGCTAATGGGACTGATGTTACTCTGGCCTGGCACAAGAGTCGATAACTAGGATCCATGCGGGCCACGGTGGTGTAGTGTTTAGACTACCTGCCTTTCACCTAGGCGAACCAGGTTCAATTCCTGGCGGGGTCGCTCCTGGATTTTCGCATGTGGGAATTGTGCTGGTTTTGTCTGGGATCTCTCGTTTCCCTCGCCCCTTCATTCCGGCGCTGCTCCATACTCACTTTGCTTCGCCCTCATCGGCTCTCAAGACCTTGATATTAAGAGCCGCCCAAATCTATCCCACTCGATTCTCCACTAGGAGCCATTGCAAGAATATTCTGGTCGTCACCTCCATCAGCACAACTTAGCGAAGAACCTTCTGGGCTGGTCATCTCAGCTACGTAAGCTGTGGCGTGCCTGTGCGTCGGCAGTCTTGAATGGCCATTAGTGTTGGATGTGTGTGACGACAACGGGAGACGACAGGTGCAGCGTGCGACTGTTGGGAGTGCATACACAGACACTGACTGGCTGGATTGTAAGAAAGTGGGGCTTACTTAATGAGTGAGGCATTTGGAATGATGTAAATGTATGGCAGTTACATTTTGACCTTTTATGTGTAATTAATGAGTGAGGATTAAATGAATGTAGGTAATATAAAAAGACTTTGATTATGACTTCTAGAGATTAGCATAAATATTGTGCTCACTGACAAGAACAGTAAATGTTAATAAAGGCTGTTCACAGTAAAGTGAGCACTTCTGAAATCAACCTTTGAAAAATGTCACTTTCCCTACCTGCATGTATTGTAATGGACATACTGACTGGCATGCACATTTGTTGTATTTGTTGTGTCTTGGGATTAAATGATTCACGAACACTACAATTGATATCATAGAGAATATATATTGTATAATGTATTCACGGTAACTTCAAGATTTTCTGAAACCCTGCTAAATATCTACTTTCAGGGAGCCGATTATGTATCCTTCCGCAGTATGTAAACAAAACATTGCCATGTGACACCTGTCAAACGTTATGTAAACAGTGCCATGTGGGAACTGTCAAATATTTTGTAAACAAACAGTGCCTTGTGGGAACTGTCAAATATTTTATTAACAGTGTCCATGTGGGAACTACCAAAATTTATTTTTGAAGAGAAACAATGCCATGTAATCTCAACTGTCATATACTTTAATAAAATTCTCTAAATGTCTAAAAAATGCTAATCAATTTAGCGAAATGTTGTAATACATACGAAAAAGTAGATTGAAGTATATATCGGAACTGTTAATTATATAATTTAATTAAAGTTTACTTATTGTATTAAGATTTATTTACATA